>JAQIUQ010007431.1:102500-122500 GCA_030378365.1 Hybognathus amarus | reverse complement strand
CGAGGGTGTTGAGTTACATTCAAGATATTTTAAGACATGAAGACATGTTTAAATATGTAATTTTGGTGTTGAAAGGAGAGTTTTAAGTGATGTAATGATTGACTACAGGGCGACTTTTAAAAAACTGGATCTGAATACAGGTCAAAAAATGTAATAAAAATAAGCTTGCATGGATGAATCGTTTAAAATAATATCAATAAACATAGATTTGAATTTTCATGCTGACTTTCATGAGGAAACACAGCTAGAATATTCATAATATACACTTTTATGTCCAGTTTAGGATGATTTTCTCTATTTATTGGCCCTGTATGTACACACAGCATAGACACATTCTGCTGTTTTCATGATAAAATCTACTTTATCATTTCCTTTTTCACCCACAACCCCAACAAGCCGAGTTAGATCAGTTCTAACCAGTTTTAGTTCAAGCCATGTCACGCTCCTGGTAAGTTTGAACGATTTCTCCTGTAGAAACGAAGCGCTCTGATAGCAGAGATCTGTGTGCATGTCATGTTGTCATGAGGCAATGCGTTAAATGTCTGTCATCATCGATTCGTGATTTCAGCGCAGGGAATTTCCGATGCTCTCGTTTGAATATCTCCCACCATCTGAGGCAGGGTCTCACGTCTCTCTCTCTCACACACACACACATACTCGAACATCCTATCTGCATGCAAACACCTTCCTTACTGCATGTTTCTCTTCAGGTTTCTGCGTTTTTAAGTTTGGTTTTGCTAAATCACACCTTAGCAGTCAGTCCCTGCGCTAGACTGATCTGATCGTGCCGTTTACGGGAAACCCTGAAGTGTGTGAATCAGCGGGGCCAACCCTGATGAGAGCGTTTTGCATTCTCTGTAGAGAAGCTCACACTGATCATGCTTTCTGTGTGGAGACGAGCAAGCAACTCTATACACACTTCTTTAGTGCACTAGTTCACATTTACTGTAATCTGTGGCCTCGTGTGATCATGCATAACAAATGAAGAAGTGCATTTGCATACTAGAAAATGTCCAAGTAGAAGAAAATTAATTTTCAGTCTTCATTTCCAAGATATTTTGATGAAAAAAATTATGAAGTCAATTATTGTATGAAATATTGTTAACAGCCGCAAAAAATGTGTCAACTTTTTGTTGTCTTTGAATTTCAGCACAAGTGTCATTTACTGTAAACAGAAACTTTTGTTGGGTTTTACTGCTAATATAACCATTTTAAATGCTATTACGTTTGAAGTGTGTATATGCATCCTTTTTCTTTTTTCACTGTTTTTTTTACAATAAATAACACTTGAATTTTTATATTTTAGCAGTTAAAATGCAAGTTATTTACAGTTTAGATTGTATATTTTAGCCGTTTTAACTGCCCAAATTTTTAAATCTAAATGGTCATTTATTGTGAAGAATAATGCACAAACACTTTAGAAATGAAACACTTTTACCTGCTATTTAGTTTTAATAATTAACTTGCATTTTACAATTAAAATTAGAGCTGTCAAACGATTAATCGTATCCAAAATAAAAGTTTGTGTTTACATAATTATTTACATGCATAATTTACACACATATTTATATTTTAATTATTTGATATATATATATATATATATATAAATACACATGCATGTATATTTAAGAAAAAATATTATTTATATATAAAATATTTATATTTATATATAATATAAATTATATATAAATCTATATACATGAAAATATTTCTTGAATTTGTGTGTGTGTATTTATAGATATAAAATAATTATACAGAGTGCCCCCACATATATTATATAAACAAAAACTTTTATTTTGGATGTGATTAATCACGATTAATCATTTGAAAGCCCTAGTTAAAATATCAAAAGTTAATGTGTCATTTATTGTAAAGAAAAAAATAGATGCATATACACACTTTACAATCAAACTCGGTTTAACTGTTAAAACTCTTTAGTTTGTGTTGTTATGTTTGGTGGTGGTTCATTAGTGGTTAGTTAGTGGTTAGTTAGTGGCTGGTAATGGTAGTTAATATGATTCTGTTCACCTGTGTAAAGTTGAGGAGAACTGACTTCATCACACCTGATTCACACACACACACACACACTTCAGTTATGATGAAGAACACACACTTCATCACGTTTACACGACTCTTGGACATTTGCTTGTGCTGGGTGTGTGTTTGTGTGTCTTAAAGCGTCTCATAATCACTGAAGAAAACACTGTGTGTGTGCTATTATCTAATATTCCTAGAGGACTGATTTAATGTTCTTTAACTGAAGTGTCAGGATGGTTTCAGATGTTCAATCCCAGAGGAGAAATAATATAGAAATGGAAACTGAAACTTGTTTCCAATAACTGAATCATTATATTGAGATCTGAAACACTAAATACCGAGCTTGTTTGAGATCTCTTCTAGACTCTCTCATTAATCTCTATTAATGACACAAACACATCACATCTTCACACACACACTTCCAAAATCTCAATCACAAGAAATATACTTTTTAATATCTCAATTGTTTCTTTAAAACAAGTATTAAATGGAGAATGAATTCGCTTTTTGCAATTAAACACCAGAGATCTCAATATCAGATTATCTTTTATTCTCACACACACTGCAGAAAATGCTGTTCTTACTTCGTATTTTTGTCTTGTTTCCAGTCCAGATATACTAAAGATTCTTTAATCAAGTAAAGTAACATAAGAAATTATATCTTGTTTTCTAAAAAAAAAAACATGAAGTGAGCTTTTGCACTTTTAAATGAAGTGAGCTTTTTTGGGTTGAAACAAGATCAAATTTCTAATGTCCTTTAGTAAATGTTCAAGCACTTTTAGATATTTGGGCTGGAATTTTAGATTTTGACTTATGTAAGAAAAGCTGTTTTTGAAGTGGATAGTTTAGCTTTACATGATGCTGTGAGTGGCAAGAAAGGGAAAACAATCATTAAAATACATGTTTATTTGCTGTAATGTATTAAGTTCAACAGCTCATAACATCATGATACGTGTAGTGTGTGTGTTTGTGTGTTTTTGTGTGTCTGTGTTTGTGTGTGTGTGTTTCTGTTTGTGTGATATATATATATATATATATATATATATATATATATATATATTGATTGATTGTTCAACAAATAATGCATCTATATATCTGTATAGTATAGTATATTGTGTTTCTGTGTATGTGTGTGTGTGTGTGTGATGTATATATGTATATATAATGATTGTTCAACAAATAATGCATCTATATATTTATAAAGTATATATATAAAAAATAGATGTTTTACCCTTTCTCACTTAAATATACATACATATATATTAATGAAATAATAAAACAATATAAGCATTTCTAATATAAAACATTTTCTATAAGCATGTTCTATTTTTATTAGAAAGAAACATCTGAAACCCAGTCAATAGAGATAGTGAAGTCTTATGAGCTCTCAGCATCTGACGCCTACAGTGACACACACACACACACACACACACACTCGCCTGAGGAAGCCGCTGGTATCAGACTTGATCATGAAGTGACTCCGGGACTGATGAGAGACACACAGGGACGGGTTAGATGATGCGAACAGCAACACATGAGACATACGGTGTGTTTCACACAGTTGACCTCGTCTCTGGGACAAGAAGTGGTGTGGATGTGTTCTGATGACGTTTCTATAGTGTGTGTGTGTGTGATGTGGTGTGTTTATGACTCATTGTCAGAGTGTGAAAATAGCCGAGTCAGATAATCCTCTGCGTGTTGAACATCTTCGAGACATTCGAGTTCTTGCAGCCGTTCTGACGGACGCCGGCCGAAGCGCACGTGACCTCGCCGAAGGTAAAGTCAAGAGTGTGTTTGGCTTTTAATGCAGATTGTGTTTGCTGTGACCTTTGACATTTTCTCTTGACCTTTCAAAGTGTGTTCGAGTGAGTCGTGCAATCCTTCTCTTCTCACACTTTCGTGCTCATAATTCATGCCTCGTCATTCAGAGTCAACGAGTGTCGGTGTAATCGTGTGGATTTTGTGTTGGCAAGAAATGAAAGTTTTGCAACGCCTGAAACTGTTTGTTTAAATCCCCGTCTGATGTTTTCACCTCAGTTTAACCACACGCTTTAAAAAGGAAAAGTAAAGGTTTGAAGTTGGTTAGCATCTGCATGTTTCCTGAGATAAACTAAAACTCTCCGATAAGAATATCTACATCAGGGGTTATTTTCCAGCTGAAGGTGTTCATGTCTTCAAATTATTTGGTTGAATTTTTAGAACGTGGATTAAATATAAACACAGATATTTATGTTTTAGACAGAACTAATAAAATGAGACGAAAAACGCTTTTTTACATGACATTAAAAATATCATCAAGCTTGTACATCAAGTCACTGTACATCCACGCGCTTCACAGTCTTATTGAGTGTAATTATTCATTTATTGTAATTATACGTTTAGGAATAATTGTAAAAAAGCATTAAAAACAAAACAAAAGCCAGACTAATTAATTGGAAAGGAGAAATTAATAAAACAAAGATATGTAAAAGAAAACTTATATTTTTTATAACTTATATCTTATAACTTATAACTTATAATATTTGTTTATTATTGTGCCAGCTGGTCTAATGACGATAACTAAAATACATATTTTCCATAATGCCATTAAAACATCATCTGAGAAGCTATTCTGTGACTCTCACACACACACACACACACACACACACACACACACACACACACACACACAGAAACTCTTGCACGCACGTATACACACACAATCTTGCACGCATGTATACACACACACACAGACACTGTTGCACGCACATACACAAACACACACACACACTTGCACGCACACACACACTTGCACGCATGTACACACAGACACTCTTGCACACACGTACACACACAAACACACTCTTGCACGCGCATACACGCACACTCCCACTTACACATGTCTACACACACACACACACACACACAGTCCCTCTAACAGGCACACACACCCCTCGTCACTCCAGAGATTTGCAGACTGAAATGAAAGTGTGTGTGTGAGTAATGTTCTTGATGCTGTGAGTCGTCGGACTGTCACACACCCTGTAATGCAGAACAGGCCCGATCTCAAGTCCGGCGGGAACACGGGAAACCCCTGTCACGCGACACACACACCGCTCATCAGCACACACTCGTTTTAAAACATCATTAAATGTTAATGTATTGAAACGTGCTTCACACTCCGATCAGACAGGCCATTAACAGTTCGGACATCTACGGAAACACACTCACGGCAAAAGCGTGACATTGAACATTAAAGCGTTCAAACTATTTTGAGTGCATACACACACACACACACACAAATATACTACAAAATATAATAAATGAAATATATGGTGACACTTTAGTTTAGGGTCAAACTATTAGTGTACTATCATACATATTACTACGATATCGGCTGTTTATTAGTAGTTATACACACATATTAATGCCTTGATTCTGCATGCATTAATCCTATAATTCACTCAACAACGACCTTACAATTAATAAGCAGTAATCAGAAGATTATTGAGAATTTGACCCTAATATCTATACGTATATACTGAATGTGAAAAGCTGAAAACTCTTCTCAACCCATTATTTGATCAGATTAAAGTATGTTTACACAAATCTAAAATGCTAAATAATATAAAAGCATTTCCACAATGAAGACTGGATGCCACAAACACACACACACAACAACAGAGCAAACTCCAGTGTGAGACGTTCACCGTTTCATACAGCGTCATGTCATGTTATATTACAGTACGTTACAAACACATCGAAATATGGTGAATATACTTCAAACTTATGTGCATATATACGTGTGTGTGTGTGATGTGTTCATCAATCCTTTGACTGGTGCTGTTGATAGATATATAACACACAAACAAATATATGTATTGATATGAAATGAAAGCTGTGACACTCATCTTTGCTGTCGGGTTTGTTCGCCCCTGTTTTGCACAGTCATAACTGGAAAGACCCTGGTCAATATATGCAGTGTGTGTGTGTGTGTGTGTGTGTGTGTGTGTGAGTGTGTGTGTGCGTGTGTGTGCATGCTTCCGCAGTGAACCGGTGTGAACAGCACGTGTTTGACATGTACGTTGAGCACCTCATTTATTACTCATACATGAGATGCAGTGGGTCTTCACACACACACACACACACACACACACTGCATGCGTCAGCAATGCATTGTTTGTTCCATTACAGTCGAATTGAAACTGTAGCTTCCTGCCCTGCTGTACCACTGATTAGAGACACTAATAAACACAGTCGGAATGATGAAAGATCAACACACACACACACACACACACACACACACACACACACACACACACGCTGTTTTAATGTCATTCTTTTTACACTCGAGTGTACTTGAAAGTTCAGCTTGTAATACTTTTATGTGAGTGCCAACAAGGACTTTATTTGCATTAATCAAGTTCTTTACGTTTTCATTTGACATAGAACTGAAGGAAAAAAAATGCATTATTTATTAAATTAATAGTTAATAATTTAAAATTTGACATATTTTGTATTATTATGTGTCAGTTAGTCTAACACCGATAACACAACTGCAGATTTTCCATAATTTCTGCCATTAAAACATCATCTGAGAAGCTCTTCACACACAAACATACACAGACGCACACACTCTCAAACACACACACACACACACACTCTCTCAAACACACACACACACACTAGTTCTCACACATTAGTACAAAGTTCTTTACATTTGCTTTTGACATTGAACAGAAATTAAAGTATTTATGATTAATATTTGCATTGCCACAAAACCAGAAATCAGTAATATTTCATATGCAATTTTGATATTTTCTTGAACACAGATGCATCCCTTTGTGTCGCATTTACTGCTGTTTACATGAATAATAATGTTAAAGATGTGTAGAGTGTAGCATTGATCTGATTGTAAATAAAATAATGAGTAATAGCAAAAATGAATCGATGATTAAATGTCATATTTACTAGTTAAAGGGCATCAAAGCATGACAAATAACGTCCAGTTTGACGATGTGAAAGCGATTTCGCCCACAGATATGCTCACTCATATAGCGCTTTAAACTACATAAAAACACTGAATAGGTTACGCGTCTGAACCGTGAGATGAAGAGCAATCTCGTGTCTAAACACAAATATCCTCCTAACAGCTTTCAGGCCGTCGTCTCCTCTCCAGAAACACCCCGAATCCCATTAGGGAAAATGATAATGCCGTGAGTCTGCGGCTGCCAATCCATTCAAGTGTATTTATAAAAGTATAAAAGTATAAAAGCCAGCCGATGTAAATCACAGCCTGTTCTGGTTTAATCAGCGTCATGTTGTGCATTTGTGACTTTTCACAAGATTTAAGCGATTAGCCAGAATAAAAATCCAAGTGTTAAACACACATCTGGGGACGTGTGAGTATGTGTGTGTGTGTGTGTGCACTTCACACTTGTTCGTGCTTTTTCATCTATTCCATAATGTCTTCTGCTTTTTTCACAAGATCTTAATCTTAACTTTTGACAAATAAATTTAAAACTGTTAGTCTGCTCATATTATACTCCTAAAACTCTTTACTTGTTGTGTATATATAATAAACAAATATTGTGGCAAGTATATACTGTACCTTGAATTAATTAATGCAATGCAAAGTCGCTTTGCAAAATGCATGAATGTAAATGGGAAACAGTAGGTTTTATTATTTAGTTATCAATACCTAAGCTTATATTCAGATCAGTGCAATTCAATTCATTTAATATTTTTGTATAGCGCTCTTCACAATACACATCCTTTCAAAGCAGCTTTACAGAAAATGCACAAGTTCATATTAGAGTTCACAGTGATATGTTATGAGTTGTGTATTTCACAAATGTACATATACCTAATCACAGTTAGCTAAAATGTATTCAACAATTCAATCATTTATGCAAAAAATGCATTTTAAACAATGTAATAATTTAAGGCAGAAACAAGCTAATTAAAGTAATGAATACTTGTTTGTCAACTAATGAATTTGACAGAAAATTGTAGCATTGGTGAATGTTGATTCAGAGTTTATTATTGTTAATTTCTACATTTACTAATCCATTATTAAACTGAAAAGTGTGTCTGATAACATTAGTTAATGCACTAACATTAACAAAGATCACTGAAACCAATGCATTGCTCATGTTAACCGATGCATTACCTAATGTTAGCAAACGAGATCTGTTCATGTGTTAAAGTGGTTGTTTTAGCGATGCACATGTTAGATGTTGCAGTGCTGATGGTGTGTGTTCTCAGTGCTGATGGTGTGTGTTCTCAGTGCTGATGGTGTGTTGTGTGTGTGCAGGAGAGAGCGAGCGCGGTCTGGGTTCTGCCGGAGAGGATGAGGGCAGTGTTTGGGGAATGGAGGTTCAGGACAGCAGAGATGCTCAGGATAAAGTAAGCGAAGGAACGGATCCGGGAGTCCGGCTCCGGAGAACTGGATCCACGCGGAGAACACTCCCGAAACATCCCGACCACACACTCCGAACGCTGCGACCACGGCATGTTCAGTACGTACACACACCCCGAACGCTGTGACCAGTCCTAAACGTGTGTGAAAACTCTGTCTCAAAACACATTATTTGATTGGACCAAAACTTTGTTTACACACATTTAAAATGATAGATAATAATACAAACATTTGGATGCCACACACACATACAACAAAGTAGCAAACTACAGTCTGGGATGTTTCATAATAGTAGTGGACATACTAATTACACAATTCATCAAGGATTCACTAATTAAAGTTAGTTAGTTCAAATATCAAGTAAAAAAATAAAAATAAATTTATATAATGGCAATTTTAAACACCTTTGAACGGGTTTGTACTATGTAGAAAAATGAAACATGCAAAATAATTTTTATATATACTGTGTGTATATATATATATATATACACACACTACCAGTCAAAAGTTTAGGGTTGGTAAGATTTTTTATGTTTTTAAAAGAAGTCTCTCCTGCTCACCAAGGCTGCAATTTAAAAAAAAAAAAATACACAAAAAAACACAGTAATATTGTGAAATATTATGACAATTTAAAATGACTTTTTTATGTTGATATATATTCAAATGTAATTTATTCCTCTGAAAAAAAGCTGAATTTTCAGCATCATTACTCCAGTCTTCAGTGTCACATGATCCTTCACAAATCACTCTAATATGATGATTTTATGCTCCAAAAACATGTATGATTATTATCCATGTTGAAAACAGTTTTTTACATTTTTATTTCAGGATTCTTTGATGAATAGAAAGTTCAAAAAACAGCATTTATTTAATTAGAATCTTTTCTAACATTATAAATGTCTTTACTGTAACTTTTGATCAATGTAACTCATCCTTGATGAATAGAAGTATTGATTTCTTATTTATTTCCCCCAAAAATAAAATACAAATTCTTACTGACCCCAAACTTTTTAAAGGGTAGTGTTTAATGTAACAAAAGCTTTCCATTTCAGATAAAAGCTGTTCTTTTGAACTTTCTATTCATCAAAGAATCCTGAAATAAAAATGTAAAAAACTGTTTTCAACATGGATAATAATCATACATGTTTTTGGAGCATAAAATCATCATATTAGAGTTATTTGTGAAGGATCATGTGACACTGAAGACCCCAGTTGTAAGTGTTGTTCTCCATCTTGAACCGGTCTGCACTACGTTTGTATAATTTGGGTTTAATTTTTTATGTAATTGTTTTAACTATGTCACAGACCAGCAATGGCCTACATTCGTGTCAGCTTCCTGTGTGTAATCATCACGATATGACATGACACATTTAAAAAGAGTAATTATCATCATCATCGCTGTATTGACTCTCGTTTCCACCGCCTCCGTGATTCTGACGATATTCGTGACAGAAATACAGAAACTCAAAACTGCGGCGCTCATCAGATCTGCTCACATCAGGCGAATGCTCCTCTTCTGAACTCTCCAGATCAGGTGCCAGAGTTCACACGACTCACAGCGGCTCGAACACGGCGTGAGACAAACATTCAGATTTTTGAATTATTTTTATTCGCTATTTTCACTATTTATTGTTATTTTTTTTCTAGGGGGTTAAATGTACTGTCATGATAATAATAATAATAGATTATTAAAAACATAAACATATAAAGACACAAACCTATATATATATAAATACTCTCTTTTGAATATATATATATATATATATATATGTAAACTTCTGATACATATGTATAATTTTTTGGTATATTTTTGTAAGTGTTTGCAAATCATTGTTTGCAAATTATTTTAAATAAATATGATAATGATTTTACATTTCCTTTATATATATATATATATATATATATATATATATATATATATATATATGTTTCTGATTCTTTATTATTATTTTTTATTACTGTTCTTTTGCACTTTTGTTTATTTTGTTGCATTTACATGGTCTTTTTGCTATCAAAGAAAGTCATTGACATCAAGAAAGTTCTCTGTATCTTTTCCACCTGTTTTTGTGATGTAATTCCTGACATTGATCTGAGTGTGTGTGTGTGTGTGTGCGTGTGTGTGTCTCAGGTGAGACTGACGCTCATGTGATGGATGATGTGCCTCATTACGACTCAGTGGTTCAGCTGAGGAAAGTGTCGAACCCGCTCAGTCCGATTCACACACAGAAACACAACGGATCCATGAACTCCATATCATTTAGACGGCATTCAGGACGACATGTCTCCGGTCAGCTGGTCTCCGGAAGAACACGACTCACCTGAGGCAAAAGGTACACTAGCATCTCCTGCAGTTCATGTGATACAGGGTTCATACAAGGAGATAGTTAAAGGGACAGTTCACCCAAAAATGAAAGTTAGCCCATGATTTACTCACCCTCAAGTCTTAATTGGTGTATATGACATTCTTCTTTCAGACAAATACAATCAGAGTTATATTAAAAAAAAAAATCCTGGATCTTCCAAGCTTTATAATGGCAGTGAATGGCTGTTTCTGTTTTAAAGTTCATAAAAGTGCATCTATTCATGATAAAAGTGCATCTGTCCATCATAAAAGTGCATCGATCCATCATGAAAGTGCATCTGTCCATCATAAAAGTGCATCTGTCCATCATAAAAGTGCATCTATCTATCAAAAAATGCATCTGTCAATCATAAAAGTGCATCTATTCATGATAAAAGTGCATATGTCCATCATAAAAGTGCATCTGTCCATCATAAAAGTGCATTTATCTATCAAAAAATGCATCTGTCAATCAAAGTGCATCTATTCATGATAAAAGTGCATCTATCCATCATAAAAGTGCATCTGTTCATCATAAAAGTGCATCTGTCCATCATAAAAGTGCATCGATCCATCATAAAAGTTCATCTATCTATCAAAAAATGCATCTGTCAATCATAAAAGTGCATCTTTTCATGATAAAAGTGCCTATGTCCATCATAAAAGTGCATCTATCCATCATGAAAGTGCATCTGTCCATCATAAAAGTGCATCTGTCCATCATAAAAGTGCATCTATCTATCAAAAAATGCATCTGTCAATCATAAAAGTGCATCTATTCATGATAAAAGTGCATATGTCCATCATAAAAGTGCATCTGTCCATCATAAAAGTGCATTTATCTATCAAAAAATGCATCTGTCAATCAAAGTGCATCTATTCATGATAAAAGTGCATCTATCCATCATAAAAGTGCATCTGTCCATCATAAAAGTGCATCTGTCCATCATAAAAGTGCATCTATCTATCAAAAAATGCATCTGTCAATCATAAAAGTGCATCTGTTCATGATAAAAGTGCATCAGCCCATCATAATAGTGCATCTGTCCATCATAAAAGTGCATCTGTCCATCATAAAAGTGCATCTATTCATGATAAAAGTGCATCTATCCATCATAAAAGTGCATCTGTTCATCATAAAAGTCCATCTATTTCATCATAAAAGAACATCTATCCATGATAAAAGTGCATCTGTCCATCATAAAAGTGCATCTGTCCATCATAAAAGTGCATCTATCCATCATAAAAGTGCATCTGTCCATCATAAAAGTGCATCTGTCCATCATAAAAGTGCATTCTATCTATCAAAAAATGCATCTGTCAATCATAAAAGTGCATCTATTCATGATAAAAGTGCATCAGCCCATCATAATAGTGCATCTGTCCATCATAAAAGTGCATCCGTCCATCATAAAAGTGCATCTATTCATGATAAAAGTGCATCTATCCATCATAAAAGTGCATCTGTTCATCATAAAAGTCCATCTATTCATCATAAAAGAACATCTATCCATGATAAAAGTGCATCTGTCCATCATAAAAGTGCATCTGTCCATCATAAAAGTGCATCTATCCATCATAAAAGTGCATCTATCCATCATAAAAGTCCATCTGTCCATCATAAAAGTGCATCTGTCCATCATAAAAGCACATCTGTCCATCATAAAAGTGCATCTGTCCATCATAAAAGTGCATCTATCCATCATAAAAGTGCATCTGTCCATCATAAAAGTGCATCTGTCCATCATAAAAGTGCATCTGTTCATCATAAAAGTGCATCTATCCATCATAACAGTGCATCTATCCATCATAAAAGTGCATCTGTCCATCATAAAAGTGCATCTGTCCATCATAAAAGTGCATCTGTCCATCATAAAAGTGCATCTGTCCATCATAAAAGTGCATCTGTCTATCATAAAAGTGCATCTATCCACCATAAAAGTGCATCTATCCACCATAAAAGTGCATCTATCCATCATAAAAGTGCATCTATCCATCATAAAAGTGCATCTATCCATCATAAAAGTGCATCTATCATCATAAAAGTGCATCTGTCCATCATAAAAGTGCATCTATCCATCATAAAAGTTCATCTATCCATCATAAAAGTGCATCTATCCATCATAAAAGTGCAACTGTCCATCATAAAAGTGCATCTGTCCATCATAAAAGTGCATCTGTCCATCATAAAAGTGCATCTACTCATCATAAAAGTGCATCCATCTGTCAAAAAATAAATGCGTCTGTCAATCATAAAAGTGCATCCATTTATCAAAAAATAAATGCATCTGTCAATCATAAAAGTGCATCTATTCATGATAAAAGTGCATCTGTCCATCATAAAAGTGCATCCACTCATAAAGGTGCATCTGTCCATCATAAAAGTGCATCTATCCATCATAAAAGTGCATCTGTCCATCATAAAAGTGCATCTATCCATCATAAAAGTGCATCTGTCCATCATAAAGTGCATCTACTCATCATAAAGTCATCCATTATCAAAATAAATGCGTCTGTCAATCATAAAAGTGCATCCATCTATCAAAAAATAAATGCATCTGTCCATCATAAAAGTGCATCCACTCATCATAAAAGTGCATCTGTCCATCATAAAAGTGCATCTGTCCATCATAAAAGTGCATCTGTTCATCATAAAAGTGCATCTGTTCATGATAAAAGTGCATCTGTCCATCATAAAAGTGCATCTGTCCATCATAAAAGTGCATCTGTCCATCATAAAAGTGCATCTGTCCATCATAAAAGTTCATCTGTCCATCATAAAAGTGCATCTATCCATCATAAAAGTGCATCTGTCCATCATAAAAGTGCATCTGTCCATCATAAAAGTGCATCTGTCCATCATAAAAGTGCATCTACTCATCATAAAAGCGCATCCATCTATCAAAAAATAAATGCGTCTGTCAATCATAAAAGTGCATCCATCTATCAAAAAATAAATGCATCTGTCCATCATAAAAGTGCATCTGTCCATCATAAAATTGCATCTATCCATCATAAAAGTGCATCTATCCATCATAAAAGTGCATCTGTCCATCATAAAAGTGCATCTATCCATCATAAAAGTGCATCTGTCCATCATAAAAGTGCATCTATCCATCATAAAAGTCCATCTGTCCATCATAAAAGTGCATCTGTCCATCATAAAACTGCATCTGTCCATCATAAAATTGCATCTATCATCATAAAAGTGCATCTGTCATCATAAAAGTGCATCTGTCCATCATAATGGACTTCCTGTATGTTTGTTTGGCTTCCGGGTTAGGCCAAACAAACATACAGATTTGACTTAAGCATTACTTGTGTCGAGTAATATGATGCACTGCTGATACCTACGCTATGCCATGATGCACTTCACTACTTCTGATGTCATAAGTTGCAGTTTAGGCATGAAACATTGAGAAATTTGACTTTATAACATGTTATAGCATCATGAATCAGATTAATCAGATGATCTCTCTTGCGGGTGTGCAGATGGCGAGCCGCTCAAACCCTGATGCGCCACAGACGTGCCCGTTCTGCCAGCGCGAGGCGTCTCTGGGGAACACCTGAGCTTCTGCCCGGCCCGGGACACGGGAGACGGTGTGTGTCCTCTCTGCGGGTTCAGTTCACCGTACCGGTCTCAGATGGAGCGGCACCTGAATCTCCACGCTCACACGCACGAGAAGGTACGTGCCACACACATGCAGGGGTGTGTTTCCCATGCGACAACGTAACTCGCTGCTTAACTAGTACGAAAGATGCATCGTTGAAAAAATCAACTATAGTCACAATTGTTTCCCGAAACCACAAATTGTTCGTTCAACCACGTTGGTTAATGTCGTCACGCAGGTGTTGGAGTAATAGTTACTTTTCTGTCTGATCTCAAATCTGTTTGAGATCTACTTAACGCGAGATGTTTTGAAATAAACTACAGCAAGGCATCTGAGGAATTTTTCTCAGTTATTTTGCTTTATTTACAGATTCAATCATAGGCTCGTTCTTACACACCAGAGCTCATTCGCACATGCGCACTCTTCAAAAACGACACTTTAAATCTCTTGACAAACTAAAAGACGTAAATGACATTCATATGTATTCTAAATAAAAGACACAGGTTAACAAGAACAAGGTCTAGCAACCACCCAAAATACTTTAGCAACTGCCTACCAACACCATAGCGACAACCCAGAACACCCTAGCAACCACCTAGCAACACCTTAGCAACTACCGAGAAACCCTAGCAACCGCCTAGTAACACCATAGCAACCACCCAGAACACCCTAGCAACATGCTTAGCAACCACCCAGAACACCCTAGCAACCAACTAAGAATGTCCATGCAAAACAAAAAACTCTTCTTCTAACCACAAACACACAAATTTGCGATGCTGTTTGCGAATGTTCATCAGAACGACTCGTTTAACTGCTGATAACGACAGACCTTGCGACCATTTTTGGCTAACGATGCTTTTGGGAAACACACCTAGAACGAATGAACACGCATGTAGACGTGTGCTAACTGCTCATGATTTCATGTATGTCCCAGAACTCCTTGTCTGAGCCCAGTATGGAGAAGCAGGAAGTTCAAGTGTATTCAGTGTGGAAAGGCCTTTAAATACAAGCATCACCTCAAAGAGCACCTGCGCATCCACAGTGGTAAGAAACACAACCCGCAAAAGTGGATTCAAAAAATGTACAAAATTTACATTGTGCATGAAGAAAATAAATATTTTACCAGGACTTTTCTGCCTTGACATATTTTTTTAGGGAACTATTTAAATGCTAAATTCTTCAACATTTATTTGCTAAATTCTTATTGCTGTAATGTAGGGGGGAAATATTTTTTAGCAATGAAAATTTAAATTATTTGGACAATTTTTTTTTGTCTGTATATATATATATATACATATATAGTGAGAAAGAGCGAGAAAGAGACAAATATATAAAATATATTTTAATAAATAGAATTCAAAAATATTAAGCTAATAAACTAATACTTTTATTTATGTATATTAATTAACCTTTTACATATATATCTTTTATTCCCATGGTATAAAATAAGCCCCCAAAAAATTATAAAAAATATGCATAAGAATAAAAACACACTAATTAAATACAATTAAAGTCCACCTGTGTAAAAAAAAACTAATAAGTGTTTAATGTTGTTTATGTGTCTATGTAGTGTGTTTAATCGCTTTAACACACACCATGTGTAAGTTCATAAGTGGACAGCATTGCTGAGTATTTCCTGCTTAAAACTGCAGTGAACCAAAGACAGTCTCAAAAACACGGCTTTCCTTAGTCACAAACGTGACCAATCCCGTCACAAGGGGGCGGGGCTTTTCCTATCATTGCTATCACATGTTTTGTGTAACATTATCAACAGATGTTTGACAATTTAGTCAAGCCAATGGTTAATCATAATTACTGTAATGAGCCCGCTGTTGTAGAGAGCGCATTAATACTCTTGTAGAATAGCCTTTTATGATTCACTCTTTCTCTTTGAAGTTTGAAGTTGAAGTTTCTGTTTCAAACATATTCGGCTGAATTAAACCAATATTTCCACTTTGATCACGTAATCCGAGCTGGTGTGGGTGAGTGAGTGGAGGTGGGGCTTATTTGCATATTCATGAATTTACGTATACTAAGTCAAGCAATGGTGTCGAGTTACATTCAAGCTATTTTAAGGCATGAAGACATTATTTTCACAGGAAAAAAACAAATATGTAATTTTGGTTATCAAATATGAGATTTAAGGGATAAAGTTATGGACTGAATCTCTGTGTTCACAGGTGAGAAGCCGTACGAGTGCTCCGAACTGTAAGAAGCGCTTCAGTCACTCGGGATCCTACAGTTCACACCTCAGCAGCAAGAAGTGCCTCAGCGGGAACGCGGCTCATTTTAACGGACACTCCCATCACGCGTACTTGACGCCCGTTCTTCCCATCGCCCACGTCGCCCCCTGTGGTCGGCGGGAGAAATTGCAGCCGGGGAAAGTTCCCGCTGGAGTCCGCTGTTCCCGTTTTGAGCCGGACGTGGGATCCCGCCTATGATTTGGCCATGAGGACGGGTGTGTTTAAAGGCACGACGTTGCTGCCGTTGCTTCAGTCGCGCAGTAAATTCGAACACCTCCTTCAGGAGATGCTCCGTCGGGAGGTGGGAGATGAGGCGCAGAAAACAAGAGATCAACGGCGTGTAATAACCTGTCGTCGCCACAGCGCTCGTCTTGGCATTCGGTCCCGCAGCAAATCCTCGTGCCTTACCGACACCATTGCAACTCAGCGCAAGATTCCCCGCAAAAACACTGGCTGGGAGAGAAGGCAGCCCGACGTCACCCACTTTACCCGAACGCAAGCACCCCCGGTATGGCTCGCCAACTTATGTGGATCTGTCAATCAACACGTCTCCACGACAACCAACCTATCACATTCAAGAGCGAACCTTTAGACTTATCCATCCCTAAACCTCATTCGGCATCCGCCGTGCCACGAGAAACCAGAACTTGTAACGGTTACTCGCGGCAACGAGAACGTCGCGATGGCGAGACTGTGTTTAAGAGATTGACTCCGCCCTCCCAGCAGCAGGTGGGCGGGGCTTATGCACCATCGCCGCTGTTTAGCAGCACGGTGTTCAGCAGCTACCCTATCTTCAGTCACATGATCCCAGGACACAACGGTCTGACATCACTTCCTCTCACGCCACCAACACCAAGCCCTGGCTTCCTGTCTCCAGTGGCGTATATGGTGGAGGCGGAGCCAGAGCCAATGCTGAAGAGAATTCAGCATGAAAGACATTCGATTATGGTAAGAGCAAACACTCATAAAAGTCTTAAGATTTATTATGTACATTTAATCAGACACCGACTGCAGCAACCCCAAATATTAGCTTAAATTTGTAAAAAAATATTATATTCATTATAACAAATATATATTTGAAATATGTGTAGTAAAATCTGAAAATAAAAATAATTTTCGTTATAACAAAATATATTCTAAATATGTATAATAAAATATACAAATATGGCATCCAACATAACATAAATGTATTCTAAATATTTATAATATATAAATAAAAATATACTTATTTCTATCTAAATATGTATAACAAAATATATAAAATAAATAAATGTAAAATATAAAAATGAATATATGATATTCAGCATAAGAAAAATGTATTCTAAATATGCATAATAAAATATAAAAAAATTATAATATTCATCATAACAAAAATGTGTTTTATGTATATATAATAATGTAAAAAATATGATATTCATTATAACAAAAATTGTAGTATAAATATGTACAATAAAATACAAAAATATCTATAATAAATGTAATGTAATGTAATGGCGTGACAAAGCATATTTCCTGTCCTGAGGGGACTCTGTTGAAACAGGAAGTTGGGGGGGAACATATTGACATTATTATTAATTTTATAAAATACCCAATAGCCTTTGATTTGCATCAAAGTGAACAATAATACACCCTTGAGTGCAAGAACTATTTTTTGGTTTATTTTCATGGCTTTTACACGTGTTTGTTTGTATAGCTCTTTTTACAATACACATTTATTAAAAGCAGTTCATGTTCATGTTTAATATCTTCATGCCTAATAGTTCCATTTAGCAGATTAAAGCTGGACGATAATATAGTTCAGTTTATCTGCTGAAAATATGTGCATTCAGACAGTCCCATAAGAAATGAACTAAAAGCAATAAAGGATTTATGTAGTATTTACAGTTAATGATCTGAACATCACAACAATCCATCCTTTTTTTAACATATTTAATTAAATTAGCAAATGCCACAAATAAAAATGAATTCAAAATTGATAATTAATTATGTGTGTGTGTTAATTAACATCATATCAGATTTATTTAATTTCCTTTGAAAATACTAGTAGTCAAGAATCAAATGAATTGATATTAGAATGAGAAAGACTGATTTTACACTCTTAGTCATAAAAGGAGAATATGAAACATTTACACAGAAGAAATTCTCACTCACACACACACACACACACACACACACACACACTCAGTTGCATGGCCGCTCTCCTCTGGTCTTGCAGTTTTGGTGAACATGTTTCTCTGCTAGCGCTGTAAACAAAGCCGTGCGCGAGGGAAATTCCCCTCATGATGTCAAAGGGCAACAAGAGCGTGTTCGTTTCCACACGGCCGCACACTGATCTCATCATCACTCGTCACTCAGACACTTCATATGTCAAATATAGAAACATGTCTAATGTCATCTAGTCTTATTGGAGTAAATGAACACACTCTACATCTGCTAAATGATTATACACCTACAGGTGAGAGATATGGTGCAAAAGTTCATTTATTTCAGTAATTCAACCTAAAAGGTGAAAGTAATATATTATATAGACTCATTACATGCAAAGTGAGTTATTTCAGAGCCTTTATTTGTTATAGTTGTGATGATTATGGATTACAGATATGGAAACTGTTTCACAATATTCTAATTTTGAATTTGGGGTTTTTATAAGCTGTAAGTCATAATCATCACAATTATAACAAATATAGGCTTGAAATATGAAAAAATTGAATATGAAAAATAAATATGAAAAAAGAAAATGCATGTAATGAGTCTATATAATATATTATTTTCACCTTTTAAGGCGAGACACTGCAGGTGAATAGGATAAAAAAATTATCTTGCAGATGTCACCATGAAACTTTACCAGTTGATTACTCGCAGAAATAGGTGAAAAAAATGTATTGCAAGTTTTCTGTAATTTTATGTTTAAATATGCTAATCAGGCTATATCTAATTAAATATGCACTAATTTGCATATATTTTGAAGTGGCAAAGCTGACCATTGAAAAAAACAAGGTTCAAAATGATGTTTGCATTTTGTTGATATATTCAATGAAAAGACATTTTCAGAGGAGATTATGAATATCTTCTTTTGTTACCCTGTAAATCAGAAAATACTGCCAATAGCCTTAAAAAAATAGATTTCCGTCTTATTTTAGGCATAAAATGTCATATAAAACAGGCCAAGAATGATATATCAACAAATCCCTCGGAACAAACCTTCACGATAATAGTTAGGAATAAAGTTTGGTGTGTGTTGGTGCATTAGGAAGAGGAAAATCCTCACTAGAAGTGTGAGAAAAAACTCATTTTGAGAAAACAGCGTTTAAAGATTTTTATGGGATTTCGAGTTAAAAGGCCCATTTTACTTTAATGATGGTTGCTGA
>JAQIUQ010007431.1:0-100000 GCA_030378365.1 Hybognathus amarus | reverse complement strand
ACTGGCATTAAATATCATTACTGTAAGGGGAAAATTAGATTATTATAATTTTTTATATCAATCTGATATTATAACAAACTATATATATATAAACTCATCTTTATTATTGTAATGCTAAAAAAATATACATGGTATTTGTACTGCATTTTCTGATATAAAAATGTAAAAACATAAGTGCATTACGAAAATTATATTATTTTTTAAATCAATCTGATATATTAAACTATATACATATATTCTTAACTTTATTATTGTAATGCAAAAATATTGTATAAATGGTATTTGTACTGCCTTAAATGATATGAAAATGTCAAAAAATAATTGCATTATAAAAACTTACTGAAATTTACAAAAATGTCACAATGCAAAAATCTTAATGGTTCTAAAAGTTGGCTTCATTTTCATTTTTCTTTATATTATATAGATATATATAATGTTTTTCCTTTTGATTTTAGTATTTAAACATGACCTCATGCTCATTAAATATTTACATGAGACAACCACAGGTATTGAAATATTAAATATTGACCAGCATTCACAGTTAATGGAGGGTTAGTTGATATGGATCATTCAGGCTTTTATGGTTTTCTACATCTTGGACTATAACTCACAACAAGATTAAACACAGATTTTAAGCAGAAAAACTGTAAAATTGGCTGATAATGACCTCAAACTTTCACCTTCTACTCAGCACGAGCTGTTCAACAAATATTTGATCAAATCCTGCTCATGTTGCAATACTATCATAAAGCGTCCTTTTGAGAAAGAAACAAGCAAAGCTGGAATCAATAAGCATAAAGTGTGTATTTTCGAGTTGCACTGAATACGACCTCAGAAACGGCTTCATACTTCCAATAATGCAATCAAACATGCAAGAATTTTACATTTAACTATTAAAATGCAAAACGGTGCTTCATTCATAGTGGACTTTTCTTTATATACGCTGAGTTTCCCTGTAAACACGCACCAAAAAGCTTCTTGCACACGGGAATCGTGAGGTATTTTCACCAGTGTTATTTTTATACAAAATTTGTAAGCTTTGTTGAAATGTTAATACATAATCTTTGTAATAAAATTGTACATATTTTGAAACAAGCGGTCGCTGGAGTTTTTATTGTGCTCTTGAAAACTGTAATTGTCTTGCTCTGAAAGTCTTTATATAAGAAACACTATATTTGTAATGAGTGAAAAGTGCAGTGTCATGATTATTCATCACACAGATCGTAAACTCACGCTGGACTCAAATCACAAGTCATTTCTTTTTACTGTAATGATTTCTTTCTAATGACTTGAAATGAGTGGCATAGAGTTGAGGTAAGTGTCACTTTACCGTGGTGATGGGGGGGTCCCGATCACACTCCTGACTCAAAACTGCATCGATTTCAGGCCTCCACCTAAACACTCTCACAAGTGTGGTTACGGTCAGTCAGTCAGCAAGCGGATGTTGTTTTACATTTTTATTACATTTAGTTCTATAATGGTCTCTGGGTTTAGAGAAGATGCCAATGGAAATGCCACAAAAGAAATGAACTCATCAGTATAATTAAAGCAACTTCAACTTTCTTTATAAGTTTCAGTGTGAAGTCTAATGTAATTTAAGTTGAAATGACTTAACGGCCAATTAGATTATACTTAATTTACTTAAAGTTCCCCTGTAGTCAATAAATGAATCCCTTAAAACTCATCTTTGATCACAAAAAAATTACTCATTTAGGTGTTTTTTTCCTTGAAAACAAATTCTTCATGCCTTCAAATCTTGAATGTAACTCGACACCCTTACCTCATTTAGTATGCGCGGTTCAATGAATATGTAAATGAGCCCCGCCTCCACTCACTCGCACAGTTCAGAGATCCACTCGATCACACGTTGATCTGATTGGTTACAAAGTCGTTTGTGACGTCAGAAACACCAGCGATTTATGAATTTACACATGGTGTGTCTTAAAGTGTATTACATAAACAACATTAAAAGCTGGATTTTCACCACAGGGAGACTTTAATTTAAGGGAGCAACTGAACTTGAATGTACACTGTCAAAGTGTAGCAATTCAATTTGTAGGTACAATCAACTTGGATTTTTAAGTAATGACAACTTAAACCAAACAATCAAAGTAACCTGTTGTATGAGCTGATTTTTTTGACATCATTTATTAAAAAAAAGTTGAAATTGCTCAACTTATATTGAGTTAAAGCAATGTAAAAACATATCTTGTCATGACTTAATGTTCATATAATTTTTTTTACAGTGTTCACTAACTTTTTTGGTTCAAAATTGATACATTTTAAATAACGTAGTTCCTTCTTCAAAAATGTTTGATTTTTGAAGAAGGGATTTTTAAGGCTTACCTGATTCACTAAATAAGCCTATTATAATGTTGCAGACAGCACAAAATCTGTGATTTTTCGATCCTCGTTCTTGGAAACATATTCTGGAAAATTCGACCTCTGAACTCGCCAACTCGGGGAAGCCTACATCCTCGATTAACCACCTCAGCGATACATTGTTAAAAAGTTTAAGTATTAACACTACCTTCGTTTTTGCTTTTCGTCAACAGTTTTCAAAACAATTTTATGAAGTTTTTATTCAGTTCTGACCATAATTGACACAAAACAAGACTCGTGATGTGGCGACATCATGTGGTCAATAACGTGAAGTGTGATTGGCTGGAACACTCCGAGGTCTGAAATGAATACTGGGATATTTAATTTAGGATATTTGTGATATCCTCATCTGAAACGCAGCACGAGTGTTTATATTTTAGACTGAGAAATGTTTCGCTGGATATTGCGTACACACCTGTGGTACTGACGGACCGGTGCGTGTCTCGTCATATCCGCAAATAGAGAAAAGTTGTTCCGACAGTTTTGGCTTTTCTGAGAACTGAGGGATTTTGTAAAAGCGACGCGGAGATGATGGTGTTTTTATTACTCAACAGGTGAGTAAGATGTTTAATTGAACAGGTAAGTTGACATATGTAGCTCTATAAGAGAGTTAATTGAAGATAATTTTATTGTAGTTGTTTTAACTCTGTTCTAGAATTTATTTTAGGAAGTACCGTGTCGGTAAAGCTACACTAACTTCTTCAGCTAGTCATCTTGAGATAATTACCATCGAAACTGGTTATATCTTTGAAGCCTAGCAGTGAATGTTTAATAAACTGTAGGATCTAATCATATTCATCCGCACAGTCAGAGCCGAAGCACAACCAAAACAACGTTCCTCCGCAAAATACATAGTTCTAGTGTAAATAGCTGGAATCTATTTCAGTGCAGTAAACTTATTGAAATTAAAATATAGAACAAGTGATACTTACATTAGAAGTAATCCAGTGGCTCGTTTTTGACCATTATTAATGCATGTAAACCGTCTTATGAGCTGATATGAGTCTTATTGTATCTGTCATTTCAGAATAAATCAAAACAGAAAGTCTTTTCATATCGATTTTATGTTTTTATTGTCACAATTCTGAAATACAGCATTTAAAGGAAAAAGCAAGTTACAGCGAATGAGTCGTCTTCATCGTGGACTTAAAACGTCACACAAAACTGAGAGTTCATACATAAAAATAAAATATTCAGAGTCTCTGAACATCGTAGGAGAGTTTTTAGAAACACGAGGAGAGACAATGAATCCCGCTATCGTCCACAATCCTCTTTAAAGAACTAGTTCTCTTACAACATCATTTCTCTCTTTCTTCTGTATGAACACAAAATGAGATGTTTAGCACAATGTACACAGTCCTGTTCAAATATATACGGTAATACGATAAAGATTAAAGCTGAAAGACAATATTTCCAGTTTCTTTTTCCATGGCTTAAACATTTTGTGTGTTACAGAAGATAGTCAGACCGGTTTTGGAGGGACATTAAGGAAAGTAGATGATCATTCTTGGGTGAACCATCAGTTTAAGCTTAAAGGTTAATCTAATAATAATGTGTGACCTCCAAGTCGAAGGGCAACAACACTGATTCATTTCAGAAATGACAATATATAACAATACCAGTCCTTTTTTTCCTGCTTTTGAGAACTTCTCCAAAAACGAACTTCTTTGTGGCCCCTTGTGGAATTGAAATAATAAGAAAATAAAAAATGAATAAATATATAAAATCAAACATTAAAAAGTGTGTAAGCGTTCCCGGTTCTTTCCTTCAGCCTGGATCTTTTTGTCGAGAGCCAAAGCCACAGTCCATATAAAATTACCAAACCGCGGCGTGGGGACGACATTTTTTTAAACATATGCATTTTTAGTTCTTCTTTTGTTCTGTTATTAAAAGCAGAGTTTTGGACAAATGGCAGCGGAGCTCCACCCGCTCTGAGGCTGGCACAACACACACACACTCTCTCACACACACACCTCTGAGCTTCCTATCTCTCACACAGACACTCAGAGACAACATTGGAACAATGGAAAGGAAATTACGTTGTATTCTGGAGTGAATTGCACCCAGTTTTATTTCTCTTTATTAAAAGGCGAGTAAATGACTCGAACTTTTGACCTGCACTGATCTAATTATTATTGACTGATGTGTACAGCTTTATTTGAAAGCTTTTAGTCTTTTCCTTCGTGCATTAAAGCTACACAAGCTACGAGAAGGGAATAAACTAAGATAAAAATGCTTAAAAGGCACTAGGGATGAAGTCTGTTGAAAGATGGATCGACACACACACACACACACACACACACACACACACACACACACACAAACACAGTAAATCTCACAAAACCAGTCACTTTCAGGTCACCCAAAACATATTTTTGCATAATATTGTTATTATTAGTTAAATCATAAATTGGGTGTAATGCATTACTGAGTTAATTACTGCAATTTAATTACTTTCACCTTAAAAAAAGTAAAGGAATTAATCTTCAGTTATTTAATTAGTTACTTCTGATGTAATTACCTTAAATAATGTAGACTATAGAACAATTCTATGTAAAACAATAATAATAAAATGTATGTTAAATAAAATACAATTTTATATTATTTATTTGAAAGAATTAATAGAGCAGTTTCATGTCTATCCTTTTCTTTATGCAAAATTTTGTTTATAATTTTAGAGAACACTAAGACAACTTTGAAGGATTTGTACTGTACAAAAACCAAAAATAAAAACATCTGGAAGCACTGGGAAATGTATAATGAAAATGTTTAATTATCATTAAAATAATATCATAACGATCCTAAAAATTAATTTTCTTTATACATTTTTTTTGTAAATACATTTTTTGAAAAATTATTTTTCTAGTTTTTACAGAAAAAATATTTTATTTTTGTACTGTACAAAATAAAAATGTAGATGTACTGAAAATGTAAGGTGAATGTTTAATTTGTCATTCAAATATTATCTTAACGACCCTAAAAAAATAATTTTCTTTGTGCTTTATATTTTATAGAAACAAAACTGGAGAGCGCTTTGGAGAATTTTTACTGTACAAAAAAATAAATAAATAAAAACGTCTGGATGCACTGAAAATGTATGATGAAAATGTTTAATTGTCATTAACATTTTATCTTAACAATGAAAAAAAATATTTTCTTTATGAAAAATTTTGTTTATATTTTTCACAGACAAAATAAAATTTTTGTGAGTTTGAGAATTTGTACCGTAAGAAATAAAAATGTAAATGTGCTGAAAATGTATGGTGAAAATGTTTAATTGTCATTTAAATATCTTAACAATCCTAAAATTTATTTTCTTTATGCTAAATGTTTATATTTTTTACACACAAAATTTAAAAAACTATTTTAGTTTTTTGAGAATTTGTACTGTACAAAATAAAAATGTAAATATACAGAAAATGCGTGGTGAAAATATTTAATTGTCATTCAAATATTATCTTAACAATCCTAAAATGTATTTTCTTTATGCAAATGTTTTTCTTTTTTATAGATTTTTTTTTTAATTTATACTGTACAAAATAAAATGTAAATGTACTGAAATGTATGGTAAAAATGTTTAATTGTCATTTAAATATTACCTTAACGATCCTGAAAATGTATTTTCTTTATGCAAAATATTGTTTATATTTTTTATTGGCTGAAACGTGACACGTTTTCATGAGATTCACTCATTCATAACCAGCTCTCATGTCTCGTGAGTAGCGCTCCCGATCCGTGAGTCCCGGCCGGAAGTGTCCGTGTGCCGCTGAGGACGAGCCGGTTCGCGCTGTCGGTCTCAAAGATGCGCTCGTGCTCGCTCAGCAGCAGCTCGATGGCCTGGTTCTGATACAGCATGTTGACGGCCATGTTCCCGCCCTCGTTCTCCGGACGCATGAGCGTGGGGCCGAACACGATGCCGATGTTCTGCGTCGTCATGCGGTTGCAGTCGGAGCACTCCTTCACCCTAAACACACATGGAGAGGAAGACAAACACTTCAGCTTTAAGCTTTAAACACAGAAACGGCGACAGAGAGACGAGAACCGAACTACTCTGAACACGTTCGCCATCTTCATTCAGCTCAACTTCGTCTTCAATGTTTCTTCTCAGCGTTTCCTTGCTTTCTAGTTGTCTAATAAACCTGGAGTTGCATATTATATATTTTATCAAAAGTCGCTTTTGATAAAAGTCGTTTGATAAAGCATAGAATATCAGATCATATCAGAATCTTTATGTGTCATTATACAAAAGTCTCCCACTTCAAAAAAACTGATCCTATGTGCACTTACTCACTCACAGTCACTCACACAGTCACTCACTCACTCACAGTCACTCACTCACACAGTCACTAACACACTCAGTCACTCACAGCCACTCGGTCACTCACTCACAGCCACTCGGTCACTCACTCACAGCCACTCGGTCACTCACTCACAGCCACTCGGTCACTCACTCACAGCCACTCGGTCACTCACTCACAGCCACTCGGTCACTCACTCACAGCCACTCATTCATTCATTCACTCACTCATCAGTCACTCACTCACTCACTCACTCACTCACACAGTCACTAACACACTCACTCACTCACACAGTCACTAACACACTCACTCACTCACACAGTCACTAACACACTCACTCACTCACTCAGCTCACTCACTCACTCACTCACTCACTCACTCACTCACTCACTCACTCACACAGTCACTAACACACTCACTCACTCACACAGTCACTAACACACTCACTCACTCACACAGTCACTAACACACTCACTCACTCACTCACTCACTCACTCACTCACTCACTCACTCACTCACTCACTCACTCACTCACTCACTCACTCACTCACACAGTCACTAACACACTCACTCACTCACACAGTCACTGAACACACTCACTCACTCACACAGTCACTAACACACTCACTCACTCACTCACTCACTCACTCACTCACTCACTCACTCACTCACTCACTCACACAGTCACTAACACACTCACTCACTCACACAGTCACTAACACACTCACTCACTCACACAGTCACTAACACACTCACTCACTGCACTCACTCACTCACTCACTCACTCACTCACTCACTCACTCACTCACACAGTCACTAACACACTCAGTCACTCACAGCTACTCAGTCACTCACTCATTCATTTTTCTATATTAAATATACATTTAACAGCAATATTTGCATACCATATGCAGCACAGTATGGTGAGATGTTCATACTTTTGACCACAGACTTTGTGTCTCTTTGGAGAAACTTCCCAACATGCATTTCACCTCGCTTGAGAAACAACTAGGATTTTAAAACGTCTTTGTGGGCATTGAACTTAAAAAGGTTTTCTATGACATTTGTAACATTTCAATGTTCTCTAAAACTTTAAAACGGTTATTATTTAGAGTGTAATTTCCCTGCATGTTATATTCTCTGTCTTGTGCAATTCAGGCTTATTATACATGAGTTCTGAGTCTTGTATATTTCTCATCAGTCTGCTTGTGATGAAGACACACGGCGCCCTCTAGTGTCTCAAACACTTCCTGCAGTCTTCCAATATAACAACAACATATTTAACCAAGTGTATGTTCTGATTGGTGCAGGACAAGTGGGCGGAGCTTGCAATCAGAGCGTGATTACGGCCGGGTGGAATTGATTTCAAGGTGAGTGTCGTTATGGAATGTAAGTGATTGATTTAAATAATTAAACAAGAGATGTGCAGTTAAGACCAAAAGTATTATGTGGTTATTATCAATAGTGAGAGACGGCTGAAAATTTAAATCAAATTTATCTGTTGCTTTGCAAATGATTCATTACTTTGAAACTGATGAAACACTGCGTTTACATGCAGCCAATAACCCGTTCAAAACCGGGATATTAGCAATAACCCGGTTCGCAACGGCCATGTAAACACCAGCAAAAACCCGAAAATGCTCATATCCAGGATTTTAAAAACCGGGATATTATAACCGGGTACCCTTTTCTAACCCTGAATTTTTGGCCATGTAAACGCGTATCGGCATATCACCATAGTGATTTGTGTTCTGCGCATGTCCTATTCGCAAGGAATCTTGGTCTTTTGAGTAGAGAAACTTCTTGGCGCATACAAAAATCCGCGTGCAGTATACCGGAAGTAAGCATGGCGAGACACAGCACAGCATACTTTTGGAGCGAGGTAACGTTACTAGCAATCACAGTACAAACAAAGGCGATCGCTATCTGCCCCAAACTATTCATTATCCGCATGCTGCTGCTGTTGGTGTCTTTGGATACAGGAAGATTAATCGGAAATGACGCATTTTGCGTCTTAAGGTTGTCCGTACGTCAAGAACGTGAACCGCGTGTCGCCGTTTACGGCGGGATATTGCAGTTCCATGTAAACAGGAGAAACTCCTCTAGCTCACGCATGTAAACGGGTTATCCCTAATGTTTCAGAAACCCGAAAAGTGACCTTAACCCGACCTTAACCCGAAAATTGGCTGCATGTAAACATAGTCATTGAGGATAGAAAACATAAGGTGAGAAGTTCAACAAAACAATCAAGTATTTTCATTATAAGTGTAGTCTACTCACTATGTCCTCTGAACGTTAAAAACATCCAATTTTTTTATTATTTTCCTTGGTTATGTGAAGTTGTGAACATATAAGCAAAATCCCTTTGTATCAATCTTCAAACATTATGGGAATGTTACTTTTGAATGTTCTGAAACAAGTAGGAAAAATGTTTCAGGTAAAAACGATGTTTAAATAATGTTTTTGTGCTAATGTTTTGAACAGTATTGTTACAATCATATAGAAATCAAAAACAGCATTTAATGTCCCTCAGATTAAATGACATGACCCTAAATCCCGCCAGTAGGGGCGGGAAATCACCGTCTCAACAAGTGAGTCATTGAATCATTCAAACGATTCGTTCAAAACAAATGATTCATTGAGTTACTGAGTGAGTCGTTTAAAAATGCGGATTCATTCAGTAGCGAAACTGAAGCTGTTGCTCAATGGATCTACTGTTTGGAACAATTTTCATTGGCTAAGTATAGAAGTATAGGGAAAACAATATTGTGTCTAAAAGTAAGTCACCTATTAACTTCTTGATGAATGAACTGTTGTATTATATCAATATCACATTTGCAAACGTGCTCATATTCAGGAAAACAAAATAAAAGTTTGTGTTTACATAATATATGTGTATACTGTGTATCATTATTTTGTTGTGTTAATGTATTATTTATATATCAAATATTTATTTTTATATATAATTTAAAGGATATATAAATACATACATATACAGTATATACATTCAGATATTTATTATATACATGCATATGTGTATTTATATATACAAAATAATTATACATAGTACACATATTATGGAAACACGAACCTTTATTTTGGATGTGATTAATCAGCACTAATTTGAACTAAATTTTAGTGCATTTTTTCCTTTTCAGCCATTAAAAATCACCAGATTTAAACACAGACCTCGAGTATGGGAGGAAGTGTGGGGAATGTGTGCTGGTACCGTTTCAGGTGTCGGATCATGTGACTCAAGGTGTCGTGGTTTGGAGGAGGCATGCTGATGACCAGGAGCTTCAGTCGCTCCCACCTTCTCCGGGTAACTGGATAATTCTACAGGACACAGACACATAAACAGCTCATTATAATGAATCAGTAATCATGCTTCTTCTCTGGCTTTTTCCTTGTCACTCACTGACAGTTCTCGACGATGTCGTGGAAGAATCCGTACGGGATGAGCGGCTCGGGAAGCTCTCGGAAGAACAGCTTGAGTGCGCCGGTGATGACGTGGATGTCGTCCCACTGCGGGTCGTCCAGATCCAGACGCTCTGGAGGAAAGAGTGAGTGTTAAATGCTGAATCTCTCTCTCTCTCTCTCTCACTCATTCACACACACACTCAAAGATGGGCTGCAGAAGAAGTAAAGAGAAGGTGATGAAGCAAATCATAATGCATCAAATTTCAATGCAACATTGGTTCAATGCAACATTATCTGTGATATGAAAAGGAGATTTGCACAGAAGGTTTTGAATCAAAATTACATGCAATGAATGCTTTAAAATAGAAAAAATATTTTTCTTGTATTAACGCTTTCGGAATTCTTGTGGCAAACATCAAGCGAGAAGCATAAGCGCCATGTGACTCGAGTCAGACAGAAGCAGCGAGCGCCAGAAAGCGTCATGTGACTCAGTCAGCGAGATCTTCATGATTGACAGGACTGAAGCGTTTCTGGTCTACAGGAGACAAACCTTGCACTAAATCCTCAGGGAAGAGATATCGTCCGTCTGTGGTCACTGCTCGCTCTGGAAGAACGGACAGGAGTTACAGACGTGACATCATTCACACACTCTTTACCAGCTGACACCTGCGCTCGCGCGATGATGTCACTACGTGACACGGCGAGAACATCTGTGCATCGTCTGATCAATTAATCAATCAAAACTCAACAATTTCAATTTCTCCCAGTTACAAAAAAAGGTACACTCCTTAAAATTGTAACACAAATGAAGTGACTCATTTGTTAATCATTTGGGCGTTTTCTACAAAATTATTATTATTATTATTTTTTAGATAGTATACATTGCAAAGTTAGTAAGAAATTCATCGTTCTATTGTACAGGTTAATTATAGAAATTACCTCACAAAACTGGGGTTTTAAATGCATGTCCCAAATATTGATATTATAATAATGTCCGTGATTATTCCGAGTAAGACCAGGACATGCATTAACTTTTGACTTAATGTCACATTTAATTGCACTGAATAACAGAACCGTATCACGACACTTATGGTTATTATATTAATGTGATATTGACTTCTACCGTGATTGACAGAAAATCGCAGTTTCTGAATGACGGCAAGATTCCCACTGACTCTGTAAATCCCATCAGTCTCCAAGCCTGAACACACACACACACACACACATTATTTCCAGGAATAGAACAGCAGTCCTACAGAAACACGACTGTGTAAAACAGAGACAAAATTAGTGGATAAGAACAAAAAATACAATTATTTTGATTCAGAACTATTTGCTAATGAATCATATTCAATCTTCATTCTGATTCACAAGAAAGATTCACTCATAAATCGAGCATCGTCAATGACTCGCAATCATGTTTTACTCAACACTCAAAAGTCGAGTTTATGCATATTTATCATTATAGATGTTGTACATATATTGCAGGCCTGGAAAAGAAAAACAGTTTAAAGTCACCATGAAGTCTAAACTGACATTATTTTTAATGATTTATCAGTGCACATCGTTATTATTATTGTGTTAATAATCCTGAATCAGTTCCTCTCGCAGCATCTCTTCTCTGATGATGTAGGCGGAAGCTATAAACCTGTCACTCACATGAGATCAGCCAATAGCAAACCACAACCATCCAATACAAACCATAACAAAATACAACCACTGCGGCATTGACTTTAGAGCGGGTTCAGTCGGTCAACGGCTCAGTCTGTTTCAGTTCCTCAAAACATCAACAGTGCTGAACACACACTCGCTCTCAGACCAGCAGCCCATGGATATCGATGAGCGCAGATGCACTCTTTAAACCTGACACAGGACGTGGAAATTAAAACTGCATTGCACCGAGTGTGTGAGTCTGAGGAGTAAATGAGAAGATCACCTCTCTTCTCCACGGCTTCGGTGCATTTCTTGACGAACTGTGGAACGGTGCATTTCTCCCGGTCACACAGAAGCTCCAGTCCACAGCCGAACACCTGATCTGAAACACACACACACGTCAAACAGTCAATGAAGGACGCTTTCAAAACACTCACGGCTGAACCAGTGAAACCTACTTTATTTTAAAGGGAAATGCAATAGATATAAGTTTGGTAACACTTTACTTGAAGGGTGTGCATAAGACTGACATTTGATATTTGCATTACAAATGTCACAATTGAGCGAATGACACTTAATGACGGTTGTCATAAACATGCATAAACCCTCATTCATATTCATGACGTGCGTCTGTGACATGAAGACTAATGAACATTTCTCCCAGTTGCAAAAAAGGTACACTCCTTAAAATTGTAACACGAAGGAAGTGACATCATTTGGGCTTTTTCTACAAAATATGTCTTCATGTCACGTGAATGATCATGTCAGTCATATACGCACACCTTCCAGTAAAGTGTTACCATTGGTTTCTTTGTTTTATAAAGCCATGTAGGTATCTTGTGAAAATCAGTCAAAATCAACACTAATTAAGATATTCAAGCCTGTAAAGCCTGATGTATGAAATAACAAATGTATGAGGCAAACATTTAAAAAAAAAATGTGCATATGCATTTTCAGTATTATATTTCACCCATCAGGCGTTTATGGCTCATATAGTCTGAGATATCGAGAGAATATGGAGGAAAAACTGCTCTGAAAAATATGCTTTTTGCAGCAGATTCTGATATTTAAATGAAATCCTGATGCTTATAAATCAGTGAGATCTTTATGTCAGTTGTAGATACTTACATAAATGCATATAAATATCAATATCTGCCAATAATGTGTCTTATAATAATATCATGATTAAATTTAATAACTGTAGTTTTAAAACATATAATGCAATGCAATATTGAGAGAGGAACAAATAAATCTTCCTCAAAAGCCTGATGATCATATTTGACACTCAAGATTTTTATAATAAATGATGATCCTGTAAACCTGCTTCAGTCCAGCTGAAATATTCTGAGTTATTCTCATGTTCACTGTGTCTAAACTGTCAGAAGGACTGGATTTAGAGGCTTTAGAGATTCATGCATCATAAGTGTCACACAAGGCCTTTATATGTTTAGTGTGTTCCTGTAGTTGTTGGACGTTCACCTTTAATGAGTCCTTTCTCCTGCAGTGTCTGCAGAGGCGGCCGGCGGAGGATCAGCTTCTTCAGACGGCTCTTCACACGCTTGCGCTCCGAGTTCTCTATGTAAGACGAGGAACGAGGGACTGCGGACACAAAGACTGTGAGTCCAGTGTGTGTGTGTGTGTGTGTGTGTGAGAGAAACAGCACTGGAACATATGTGTTATACACACTGTTAAATGAAATTCCAGGACTTTTCAAGCACTACTTTTTTATATTCAGAGATCTCACTATCAAAAAATGTCTTTATTATCTTTTAAATTCATTCTTTTTTTAATGGATAAACTTTATTTATTTTTATTTTTTTAACCGTCAGACATACATACAAACAAACCAACATAGTGCAGTAGTGAGCAATCTTGTAAATCCATAATTCCAGCAGTGACGAGAGTGATTTAAGTGTTGGATCTAAGTGTGTATGTGTGCGGGTGTGAGTGTGGGTATGTGTGTGTATGCGTAAACAAAGTAACCATTTATTATTTATTACCATTGTCATTACCATCACCATCCCACTCCCCACTACCACCATACTGCCAAATAATGTGTTGGTAGATTTTTTTATTTCCATCCTTCCTCCTATGTAATAATTGCCATTGTCAATCCTGCATAAAATATGATATAATAAGAATAATATAATATAACTTAACCTTCCCCCACATCTCATCAGTCCCTATCTTTTTCCTTTTTTTTCTGTTTTTTTTTGTGTGTTATGTGCAATGTCTAAGGTGCATTAAAATAGGGAGTACAGTGCGAGAGTGTCTCAAATTGTGACAGAGATGCTGTCCCGTTGAAACCACTTCTCGTCTGTCTTGCCTGCCTTGGTGTTTGTGAGCTTTTTCCATACTTATTTCTTCCTTTTTCTCTTTTTTTTCTTCCCTATTCTATGTTGAGGTGCATTAAAAACCCATGAAGAGATAAGGGGGAAGTTATTGCAAGTGATGACAATGACACTTAATTCTAATACAGCATTGACAATGGCAATATTGATGATGATAATAATAATAATAATAATAATATTCTAAAATTCTAAAAAATCTAAATAGGTAAATAAACTAATGAAACAAAATGGTACAAATAAAGTGAAACCCAAGCAACGAGTATGGTATTTTTTTAACCAATGAAGGATAATATGACAAAGATATTGCTTTCCTTATTAATACTGATATTTTCATATACTGTATATGATTGAGTTGAAGAATAAAGCTGTATCATGTACTGGGATATTCATGAGCTGTCTCACGCTCACAGCCGTGCCTCTATATCAGATGGGTTCCAGTGTTGATTCAGTGTGAAACGATTGTTTTAGCGATAAAATGAAACACTGTTTTCACATATATTGTCTTTCAATAATTCAAGCTCTTCATAAATATGTCCGTTTTAAAGAGTTTTCACGACTTACATTTCAAAACGTCAAATTCAAGCACTTAAAGCACCTTGTACGAACCCTGCAGTGTGTGCGTGCGTGGGAGTGTGTGCGCGAGTACGTGTGTGTGTGTGTGAAACAGCACTGGGTGTTGATGTTGGAGACGTACGCGACGCCTTGACTCCTCCGCGGTTCTCGTCCTCGTCTCCGCTCTGCTCCAGCATCTCCACCGAGCCGGCTCTCCTCAGAGAATACAGCAGGACGTTATCCAGAGGGTTCTCCTTATCCTGAAACACACGCGAGCCGATACATCCGTTCATCAAGAGCGCATTAAATCGATCAATAGTGACAGATGTTCAAACAGTTTATAATGCTACAAAATATTCTGTTTCAAATAAACACTATTCTTTTGAACTTTCTGTTCATCAAAGAATCCTGACGAATAAAACGTCTCAAAAAATGATGAAAGTGTTTCCAACACTGATAATAATAATAAATGTGTCTTGATCATCAGATCCTCATATTAGAGTGATTTGTGAAGGATCATGTGACACTGAAGACTGGAGTAATGATGCTGAAAATCACAGGAATAAATTACACTTTACTGTATATTCACATAGAGAACAGATGATTAACATTAGAATAATATTTCACTATTTTTACTGTATTTTTTATCAAATAAACACAGCCTTGGTGAGAAGAAGAAACTCAATGTTTAAACACATTGGGAAAAAAAGAAGTTTACCAAATTTTTACCAAAACCCCAAACTTTTGAACTGTGTGTGTGTGTGCCCTTTTGGTACATAAAACACACTCTGTTTAACATGTACTCTCTTATAAGTCTCTTGCAATTTAGCTTCTCACATAAATTTGATCTTGTTTTAAAGATGTTGAAAATATTTAACTGGAAAACAAGACAAAACTTTTGATGACGAAGAAGCACAAGCCAAATTTTGCCTGTAATCCAGAACAATCTAAAGTGACTAAAGTGTGTGTGTGTGTGTGTGTCACTCACCAGTCTGTCGATGACGTTCTGGATGGTTCTGTACCATTCTCTAATGAGAGAGTCCGTCTCCGACTGCAGCAAGAATTCATTTCCTGTAATCGTCCTCAGCTTCACACATACACACACACACACAGACACAGACACGCACATATGAAGTTTTGTTCCGTTCAACTCTAGCAGAATTCAAATTTATATCAGAGGAAGTTAATGAGGAACTGAGTTATAAACACACACTTTTAGCAGCTCAATCAGTACGACTCTTACATCTGTGTCTCGTTCCTTAGAGAAATAAAACTGCCTGATCTGACTGCAGATATCAGTATTCATATTTCTTTCTTTCTAACTAATCTTTCTTTCTGTCCTAAGTATTTTTTTCTAACTAATCTTCCTTCTGTCCTAGTATTTTTCTAACTATCTTCTTACTATTCTTTATTTTGAACTTATCCATCCATCATCTGTCTATTCATCATCATCTGTCCATCCATCCATCCATCCATCCATCCATCCATCCATCCATCCATCCATCCATCCATAAAACTAAAACTTAAAACCTTCAAACTTCAATTATAAAACTACTTCAAACTTAAGAAACCTCTGACTTCAAGCTATTAAATCGACTTCAAACTTTCTGCTCCTGCTTTTCTCAAGCCAACTTAAAGTTTGATATGATTTATTAAACTTTTATCCTACTGCTTTATTAAAAAGTCACCATTTGATCTCATTTCTGTCTCTTTCTCACCTTGAAGACGTTTTTTTTGCTGGAGAGATCGTTGGCCCACTGAAGCTGAGCTCCTCTCAGGTCCACACTGCTCTCTGGGCGGCTGTTACCCGGTTTCTGCATCCACACACACACACACACACACACATACATTCAGCAATATTTGACTTTTTTCAGACAGAAATGACTCCATGATGTCCCCTTTTAGTCTCACCCAGCTGTCAGGATTCTGGCTTTTAGGGTCTTTGAAGAACACGAGACTGTTTCCCACCAGCACCACCCACGAAGGGTTCCAGTTCTTCCTGCGAACACAGAAAATAACCCGAAAAGCTTCATTTTTTTTTGTCATTTCTTGTCAAAAAAGAGATTTTTCGTCAAAATAGCTTAATTATTGTCATTTATTATTTCCTAAATGTCTCCAAAATGTTATTAATTTAAAAAAATACACGCATGAACCACTCTCTGTCCCACTGGTTTACATAATCTTCACTACGTTAGATGTGGTACATTAAACACACTCTGTTTAACATTTGTTTAACATATTCTCTGGAAAACACGTCAAAACTTCTTGCGATAAAGCTGTTTTTTGCAGCACAAGCCGAATTCTGCCTGTAATCTAGAACCATCTAAAGTAAATAACATTTTTTGAGTGTGTGTGTGCTTGTGTGTTGCAACTCAAAGTGTGTGTTTGCTTGTTGTAACTCAAGGTGTGTGTGTTTGGTGTTGTACTGTAGATCCAGATGTGTATGTGTGTTTGCATGTTGCAGCTCAAGGTGTGTGTGTTTGCATTTAGTAGATCAAGGTGTGTGTGTGTGTTTGCGTGCAGTTGATCATAGTGTGTGTGTGTATATGTGTGTGTTAAGATAAGCTCACCTCAGTTTCCTGCCTCCTTCTGCAATCTTGGTTTTGTTCAGCAGACCGGCCTTTTCCAGTTCCTGTCATAATACAGTCGGTCAGTGTGTATCGTGTGTGTGTGTTTTTGTGTGTGTTTTTGTTGTATTTGTGGATGGATGGATGAATAAATGTGTGGATGGATGGATGGATGAATAAATGTGTGGATGGATGGATGAATAATGTGTGGATGGATGGATGAATAAATGTGTGGATGGATGGATGGATGAATGAATGTGTGGATGGATGGATGAATAAATGTGTGGATGGATGGATGAATAAATGTGTGGATGGATGGACTGGATGAATAAATGTGTGGATGGATGGATGAATAAATGTGTGGATGGATGGATGAATAAATGTGTGGATGGATGGATGAATAAATGTGTGGATGGATGGCTGGATGGATGTATTTGTGGATGGATGGATGACTGGATGGATGGATGTATTTGTGGATGGATGGATGGATGAATGGATGGATGGATGGATGATGAATGTGTGGTGGATGGATGGATGTATTTGTGGATGGATGGATGAAGAAATCTGTGGATGGATGGTTGGATGGATGTATTTGTGGATGGATGGATGAATAAATGTGTGGATGGATGGCTGGATGGATGTATTTGTGGATGGATGGATGGATGGATGAATGAATAAATGTGTGGATGGATGGATGGATGGATGTATTTGTGGATGGATGGATGAATAAATGTGTGGATGGATGGCTGGATGGATGTATTTGTGGATGGATGGATGACTGGATGGATGGATGTATTTGTGGATGGATGGATGACTGGATGGATGGATGTATTTGTGGATGGATGGATGGATGGATGGATGAATAAAATGTGTGGATGGATGGATGGATGGATGGATGGATGGATGTATTTGTGGATGGATGGATGGATGGATGGATGAATAAATGTGTGGATGGATGGACTGATGGATGATGGATGACTGGAATGATGGATGTATTTGTGGATGGATGGATGGATGGATGGATGAATAAATGTGTGGATGGAATGGATGACTGGATGATGGATGACTGGATGATGGATGTATTTGTGGATGGATGGATGGATGGATGAATAAATGTGTGGATGGATGACTGGATGATGGATGACTGGATGATGGATGTATTTGTGCATGTATGTATGGATGGATGTATTCTCACCGGTGTTACACCTTCACTATCTGGTGAGCTGTCCGATGAAGGCGCTTCCACCACCAGCCTGTAGTCGGACTGCAGAGAGGAGAAGAACAGTAGAGATACTCATCCTCTGATGACTTCATCACCTCCTCCTCTACACTAGAGTGACTCTTACTTGTCCGTTGTGCAGCAGGTCTCTGAGCCGGCGACTGCAGGAACATGGAGTAGGAGTGGCTCATGCGGACCACGCCCCCTGTCAAGGCGGAGCCAATGCGGTGTGAATCCTCGCAGGAGGCGGAGCTTAACCCATCAGATGATGACGCCCTCTGCATGCTCTGCCAGAGGAACTCATCAGGTTAGATTCACTCACTTCAGATTCAATCACATTAGACTCAGTGCGGTCTATTCATCTCAGTAATGTTCAGGTTAATTTGATTATCCTCGAGCACTCGCTCAATTAGCAAACTCCGTTACAGCAGCACTGGACAAAAGCAGCTTATCCGACAGACTGAACCCCATGTGATCGCAGCGTTTCCTCCATATGCTGCGGATTATTCTGCGATCACATGCAGGACGTCCAAAAGCGTCAGTGGGACACAAAATACAAGGAAATTAAAAGAAAGAGGAAATGCTTTGTTTAATAATTCACCTCTTTCTGTCACGTCCAGTCAAACTTTAAATGACTTGAACGATTAGAGAGTTTGGCACTCTAGTGAAATTACTGAACTTTGACTGATGGTTGGAATAGAAACAAGCTATTTAGAGAAAAGAAAGAACAAAGAAAATATACACAAAATCTGAACATTGTTAGAGCATTCTTACAGGTCATATTTTGGAATAAATCACTTACAATAATACGACATTAATAGTTGGGTTCAATAATTATAGAATTAAATGCATTGTTAATGTAAACGTATAATATACTTTTGTGTTGGTTGCTTTTGGTAGTGCCAGAAAAAGAGATTTTTTGATTATTTATTTATTTATTTTAATTTAATTCATTTTTTTAATTTGATTTATTTCCAATTGTGCACATACGCTTATAGACTTTACGTTATAAAAAGTAATAAGAGAAAAAAGGATGGATGGAAACAGATGGATGGATGGATGGATAGATCGATAGATAGATAGAATAGATAGATAGACGGATGGATTAATGGATAGATGGATAGAAACATGGATGGATGGATGGATGGATGGATGGATGGATGGATGGATAGATAAATAGACGGATAAATAGATGGATGGATGGATAGATAGACCGATAGATGGATGAATCACCTGACTCAGCTGCCAGCCATTGGCATTATGGGTAATGTAGGAGAGATCAGGTGAGAGCTGAAAGAGAAGAGAAAGAGTGAAACGGTTGGTGTCAGAGACAGTCAGACTGAAAGCAAGCGTTGGAGAGGAAACAGTGGAAACTGATCATCTCAGAAACACCACAACTGGGACACACACAACACTAATACACAACCAGACCAGCCTGACACAAACACACACATTACACCTGATATTATCAAATCTGCTTTTGTTCCTAATAAGAACAAGTGAAAAAAATGACCAAATGTTTCTTTTTCAATCTCAGTTCATTCAGATGTGAAACTCGTTTCTCTTTGAAAATGAAAAGCTTGGTTCTGAACTTACAGAGCGTCAGATCTCGAGATTATAATCCAGCGACGACGAGCTTTAATCCAGCGTCTTCACACACACATTCTGTCCATCAGAGCTCGGCTCGACACACTGAAGCTCAACTTCCTCTTCACAGGAGGAAGAAGAAACATCACTTTCTCTCTATTCTCTCACTCGAACTGTGTGCCAAGAGGAAGTCGAAGCTTCGTGGGGTGTGAAAGTCAAACTCGCATGTGCAGAAGGTGAAGCGAATGGACTGAGCGATACACTCTTTATCCACGCATCACCAGTGAAATCTCAAAGTTTCGATATTAAAGGTTGAATTTCTTATTGATATTAAACTCTGACTGACGAATCCAATAGAAACGGGCGTTATTATAAGAACAGGAACATAAACATTGTTACCGCATTCCTATAGTAACAGTTTGTCTCAGTAACTCTCAAAATGCCTGTTCAATCTTCACATCATCTTCACTCGAGCACATCAGATACGCATTTCTGTGAACAAGTTTGGTACATCATGCAAATGATTGTTCAATTCTCCACTGTTTCCAACATTATCAGTCGCTTATATCGTGTCTGATCAGAGTGTATTATAACGCGTCTCTGTTGAATACACTGTTAGACATTTCTGTAAATGTCACAGTATTTAACTGTAAAATGGACTGTATTTAACTGTAGGACAGTTATACAGCATGTTACTGTATTTTAAAGTTGCATTGTGGGAATTATCCCCTTGGCGCCACTAAAATACAGTATTTTTCATTTACTGTAAATCAAAATACAGTAAAAAAGACAGCGAAACCTGACCAATCGCAAAAAAGCAACATTAGGCATTAGTTCACAGCATACGCCTTAACATGCAAAATATTTTAAGTTGTCATAATCAATTTCCATTAGACTTCTTTTCTAAATCTGTCCTGTTCACATTTCTACTTTTTTTTCTGTGTGTGATGCAGCGCTGTCTTTCCTTTCTGTCCACTGATTACAGTCAAACAATAAAAGCGTAAATGTGAATCTTGTCCATTTTTAAACTTACACACACACACTAATGTGTGTACGCTACGAGTTACAATATTGTCATCAAAACTTTCTCCATAGTTTACATCAGAACATCTCCAGAGTCGATTGTAATACTGTCTTATCCACACACACACTCATTCTGACGCGCCGACACGTTCATCGACACACATTTATTTCCGAGAGATGAACTAAGGATTTGATCAAGAGACGCTTTTGCTGGAAATCCCGTTTCGCTATTTGTACGAATTGTTTTGAGAAATGCACTTACTGTTTTACAAACGTCGAGGATGATTGGAGAAATGCACCAAAGCGACGGAGAAAAACTGTAATACATTAGAACAAATGTAAAAATGGCTTAACTACAGTTTAAGTTCAATTTAATACTTGGACATTAAATACATTGTTAATGCAAACATAAAATTATATTTTATTGTGTCTTTGATTGCACAAGAAAAATAAATGTTAATCCAGTTTTTCTCAATTGCTTGGCTCAATATCTCAAAACTAAAAATTATTAATTATTCTCAAAATTATTTTCTTGTTCACATCAGATTTGAATGTCTTATTGATTTAAGCAAATTGCATGTGTTTCGGCACATGTTTGCAAAAGAGTAAGTGCAATAAGTCTGTTATTTGTGAGTTGATTCTCAGTGAAACTCTTCCGACTTCTAACCATTGTTTCATTGTGTGAGCGTTCACACGCTAAATCATCCCATTCACTGATCACACTCTCTAACACATGTTACTTATATTCCATAAATATTTATGACATGGAACATTTGTACTGGTTGCCAAATTGGCAAATGCTGTTGTAATGAAATAGAAATCACAATCTGACCAATCAAGAGTTTACCTTTATTGCCCTAATATATATATATATATATATATATATATATATATATATATATATATATATATACACTCACCGGCCACTTTACTTAGGTACCCCATGCTAGTAACGGGTTTTCACCCCTTTTGCCTTCAGAACTGCCTCGATTCTTCGTGGCATAGATTCAACAAGGTGCTGGAAGCATTCCTCAGGGAGTTTGGTCCATATTGACATGATGGCATCACACAGTTGCCGCAGATTTGTCGGCTGCACATCCATAGATGCGATCTCCCGTTTCACCACATCCCAAAGATGCTCTATTGGATTCGAGTCTGGTGACTGTGGAGGCCATTTGAGTACAGCGAACTCATTGTCATGTTCAAGAGAACCAGTCTGAGATGATTCCAGCTTTATGACATGGCACATTATCCTGCTGAAAGTAGCCATCAGAAGTTGGGTACATTGTGGTCATAAAGGGATTGACATGGTCAGCAACAATACTCAGGTAGGCTGTGGCGTTGCAACGATGCTCAATTGGTACCAAGGGGCACAAAGAGTGCCAAGAAAATATTCCCCACACCATGACACCACCACCACCAGCCTGAACCGTTTGATACAAGACAGGATGGATCCATGCTTTCATGTTGTACGACGCCAAATTCTGACTCTACCATCCGAATGTCGCAGCAGAAATCGAGACTCATCAGACCAGGCAACGTTTTTCCAATCTTCTATTGTCCAATTTCGATGAGCTTGTGCAAATTGTAGCCTCAGTTTCCTGTTCTTAGCTGAAAGGAGTGGCACCCGGTGTGGTCCTCTGCTGCTGGTAGCCCATCTGCCTCAAAGTTCGACGTCCTGTGCGTTTCAGAGATGCTCTTCTGCCCACCTTGGTTGTAACGGGTGGTTATTTGAGTCACTGTTGCCCTTCTATCAGCTCGAACCAGTCTGGCCATTCTCCTCTGACCTCTGGCATCCACAAGGCATTTCCGCCCACAGAACTGCCGCTCACTGGATGTTTTTTCTTTTCGGACCATTCTCTGTAAACCCTCAGAGATGGTTGTGTGTGAAAATCCCAGTAGATTAGCAGTTTCTGAAATACTCAGACCAACCCTTCTGGCACCAACAATCATGCCACGTTCAAAGTCACTCAAATCACCTTTCTTCCCCATACTGATGCTCGGTTTGAACTGCAGGAGATTGTCTTGACCATGTCTACATGCCTAAATGCACTGAGTTGCCGCCATGTGATTGGCTGCTTAGAAATTAAGTGTTAACGAGCAGTTGGACAGGTGTACCTAATAAAGTGGCCGGTGAGTGTGTATATATATATATATATATATATATATATATAAAGTGTGTGTTAGGAACAGGACATTGAGTTGTAATTGTGATTCTCGGCTGTAAACTGTTTACAGTCTGACAAACTCAACACTCAAATCTGTTCATAGAGACTTAAAATAAATAAGCATCAGCGACTTTAATCCCCTTTTTCATTTGGCCGTGTTTCCTTTCTAATCCCTGATATGAGCAGATTCTCCTGCACCAGCGGCTCGTGTGTGTGTGTGTGTGTGTGTGTCAGTGTGTGATGAAGTTTCTAGTGTGTTTTTCTAATGCTCTGTGTTCTCTAATCTCTGAGTTTGAATATCAGTAATGGTCTTCCTATAGATAGTAGAGCATTAAAGAGAACAAATTGTGTTTTATTTTTCCTCCACGTTCCTCCGTCTTTAGTGTGTGTGATGTTGCTGTGTGATCATGAAAAGCTCCAGTTCTCCTCTATATCAGAGTCAGTGTTTCTGAACTCCTGAAACGCCTCCAGTGTAGTCTTGAGTTTCTCCCGGGAACACGTCACAATATTCCTCATTATAATAATTAATGCGCAGAATAAAGGGGCGTGGCCTGGTTGAGTTAGTTAGTAGTGTGTTAAACTGGCGGTTATGGAAGGGGCGGGGCATTTCCTAAAACAAACTTCGACTAATCACAACACACTGATCCTGCCGACCAATCAGAGCACAGTGTGCTTTTCAGAAGGAGGGGCTTCATAGAGACAGGAAGTAAACAGAGCGTTACTGATAGACTGGGAAGAGAGGAGCCGCAACAATGGAGAATATGAGGAGAATAATCAACATTCAAGCAGGAAAACCTGTTCTAGGAGAGCCTGAAACACATCAATACTGTAAAAGACCGAAAGCAGATCTTTATCGCTTTCATTTCATTACATCATAAAACCATAATCGCCTGCAAACCACTTGAACTTGTGTGGTTATAATCTATAATTTTTATGATTTCTGTTCGTACCTGTCCATAGAGCTGGTTCCTGAGTTGTGTAAGGGAGCGAGAGGTGCCTGAGGTCATGATGAACTGCATTAACCTACAAACAAAAGAGAAACACACAGGAAGATGCATTAGAAGTGATATAAATGCGATGTATATACAGTTATGTATATATATATATAGTGAGTGATATCTGGTGTGTGTGAGACACCTTCTGGTATTCATAGCGACGTGTAGTGTGTTTGTGTGTGAGACGTCCTCTGGTGTTCAGAGCGATATGTGGTGTGTGTGTGTGTGAGAGAGACGCCCTCTGGTGTTCAGATATAGCAGCGTTTACTACCGATCAGCTGCTGCACTGACAAACTGCGTATAAGATAATTGCAGCCTTTGTCGAATCGCATGCGGTTTCATTGCGATTAACAGCCCAAAGGTGTGGGATGTCTCTGATTGGTCTGGCCGTGTGGTTCCGGGATCTGATTGGTCGCTCACCATGCTCTGGTTGCCGACGCTCTCGCGGGCTCGGCGGGGAGGTTTCCACGAGCGTTCCTTCGTTACGGTGTTGATGTAATAACAGCGTCCGGTCCCGGGTCTCGGTACTGATCCCAGAACTGCAGCGACTGGAGGGGCCGTTGCCCCGGCGACGGCTTAGGAGGCTCCGCCCACTGCCTTCTCCCCGCCTCCGACAGGGAACTCTGGGAATTGTAGGCCGATGATGAGAGCTGAGGAGAGGAGACATTAGAGGAATTACAAAGAAATATGACGCATATTACACGTAAAATGCAGCACTAGTGTTGCGCTATAAATTGCATTTTAACTAGTGTTATTTCAGTTTTATTTATGTCATTATATAATTTATTAATATTTTAAATATTAATCGTAATATTTTTAAATATTTTATTTTTATTTTAGTTTTAATCATTTTATGTACTTATGTCCTCCTTTAGTGTGTGTGTGTGTGTGTGTGTATGTATATATATATATATATATATATATATATATACATACATAAATAAAACTGAAATAACACTAGTTAAAATGCAATTTATAGCGCAACACAAGTGCTGTATTTTTCAGTGCATTAAAACTAAAACTAAAATGAAAACTGAGAATATAAAAATAAAAATAAAATATTTAACAATATTACGATTAATATTTAAAATTAAATTATATATAAAATATATATTTTATTTCAGCTTTTCAATTACAAACGGATTTACAAATTAAAAGAAAGATTTTTCTCAGTTTTCTTAGTTTTAATACTCATTTTATACTCTTAATTTATTTACACATTTCTAATTTTCAAATTTTTATTCGTTTATTTAATATTTAAATTAATTAATTAATTTTTTAAATTACCAACCAACAACTATTTTTAATAATTAAAAGCTTCAGGTTTCGTTATTTCAGTTTTACCTTTAAAGTAACAAAAATCATATATCAGAAAATAGAAAATAACTAAGATAAAGTTTTCATCTACTACATCATTTCAGCTTTATTTCAATTATACCACAAACTATTTTTAAAAGTCTTACTTTTCAGTTAACAATAACAACTAATTGCAAATACAACAATGCATGAAATAAAGTACACAGAGGAAGTTAAACCTTATTGAAATGTGTTAAAAAAAACGAATTTTATAATTCAACCATGATTTCTAATGTGTGTATGTGAGACTAATTAGTGCATGTGCAAGACTATCCCGGTTTAAAAGTGTACGGAGGTGAACTTCAGAGTGCATGATGGGATACAATAGAGTCTTGTGTGTGTGTGTGTGTTAGTGTGGTTATAGAAGTACACTTCACGAAGTAAGAAAACAGCTTGAAGCCACAACTGTCAAGAGGAAGTGGCCTAAAACAGACACACATGACTAGATGAACAATGCAGAGAAGGAACATAAACCATTAGAAGCCACCGAACAATAAATCAGGGCTAAATGTAAAAGGTTCGCTGATGTCATTCATGCACTTTAGTCCAGACGAGGTTTGAGTGCACTTAAAAGCTTTGAGCGATGGATTACGGCTAGTTTATGTGGAGATGGAGGGATGTTTTCTGAGGTGGGAACAGTGTCGATCTGGATTATATAACTCTTCTCTGTGATGCCATATGGCACGCGGCGTGTGCGGGACGAGAGACATGCCGTAGATGAACAGCAGGGGTCTCTCTCTCTGATATCAGACACGCTTGACTCCTGAACGACAGTGTATGAGTGTTCAGTGCCATTACAGAACAGCATCTTTACGTTCAATAAAACATGCTGCACTCATAAAGATACTTAGACCCCTTGTGGTGAAAATCAAGCGTTGTTTATGTGTCTGTGTGGTGGCTTTAATATGCTTTAAGACAAACTATGTGTAAATTTATAAGACTGAAAGTCAACCAAAGACACGGTGTGAAATCGCTGGTGTTTCTGACGTCACGAACGACCTTGTAATTAATCAGATCAAGGTGTGATCGTCAACCAGTGGATCTCTGAGTGAGTGGAGGCGGAGCTCATTTGCATACTCAAAGAACCGTGCTACATACTAATTTATTCAAAGCAGATCTTTTCTTTTGAATTTGTATTCGAATGTTGAAAACGTGAAACATTTCTTGACTCGTCACATGAATTACATGAATCGCGTAAAGATATTTTCAATTCAAAACAATTTGAAATTTGAGGGAAAAAAGAGTCAGTTTGCTTTACTGTATCTTTAAATGGTTGTCAGATAGTAAATGTTTAGCCAATTACATTCTGTTTTTTTACATTAAAAATGTGCAGGAATGCATGACTAGTAAAGCCCCGCCTCCTTCCAATTTGATTGGCCATCTCAATTATTTTGAGGGACATATCAATAAATCCTAGCTATATTTTAACCACGTTCATACTTGTAACTAAATAAATTAGATTTTTACAATAAACTGCTGATTCTAAGCAACCTGATTAAATGCATTTTGAAAATATGATTTAATTTGATGCAAATAGTAAATAACTTATTCCATGATTTTTTTAAATGCAGAAATCTGAGCTGTTTCAGTTATGTAAAACTAACATATATGCATTATCAGTTTATGTTACAATTGTATAACCATAACAGATGGGAATTTTATATGCCATTCAAATGCATTAATTTTAAATTTAGGCCTGAATATTTTAGTTGTGGCGTCGGTGAATTTCTATGTGTTCGTTTTGTGCTGCAGGAAACAGCTGGCGGTTGAAATGAAGCCTTGAACTTTTTCCACGAGGGCACGTTTCTCTCGCTGAGTGTGTGTGTGTGTGTGTGTGTGTCACACCCTGGAAACAAGCATATGCACAACAGACGGCAGTGAGAATCAATAGAGTTCAACAAACTGGTGCATAATGAGACATGGAGAGATTTAAAGAGACAGTCACTCATCAATTTCATACCAGATAAAACTGATACCACGAATTAATGTAACTCATTTGCATAATGCCAGTGATCTTGATTGGCTGAGCAGCGTCTCTTAGCCACGCCCTCAAATACTAGTATATCTGAGACTGGAAGAGTTCGGCTCGTGTTGTTCGTGTCGAGGAGACGCTGTTCTCTGAGACTGATACGGTGAAACTCACGCCATCGTCACTGTTCGTATCAGTGTGTGTCAGAGCTGAGAGTCAGATATGATAATGAGGGGTTGCTTTCTGACCAATCAGAGTAGAGCAGCTCTCAGAGAGGCGGGGCTTAGAGAGACTGAATCTTCAATCGAAGCGTTTCAGACACTGAGAGAAAAGCTGCAGTGAGTGAGTGTGTAAGTGTGAGTGTGTGTGTCTGTTACCTGTACGTGTCCCTGTGTGTGTCTGCGTGTGGCGACGCTCATGTCCCACTGGCTGTAGGATCTGCTCGGGCTGCTGAGAGAGAGTGTGTGTGTGTGTGTGTCCTGGTAGGGGTTCTGGGGGAGGTTGCTGGAGCTCTGGCTGCGTCCGATGGGACCCGCACACACACCCGGGACCGTCAGCTGACCCCGAGGGCGAGGAGGCAGGGAATGATGGGAAATGTCCTCTCACTGGGACTCGGCCACTCAAGGCACTGCTACAGTTCAGATCCTCCATGGAGCGACAGAACTGCTTATCAGGCACTGAGAGGAACGACACACACAACCCTTAAAGAGACAGTTCAGCAAAAAACACACGCGTAACACTTTACTTTAGAGGTGTGTATAAGACTGACACGACACCATCATAATCATGACACGAACTCGTCAAATATGAAGGAGGGTTTATGCATGTTTATGACAACTGTCATTAAGTGTCATTCGCTAAATTGTGACATTTTTAATGCAAATATGACATTGTTTGAAATGTGTGTGTGTGTGTATGTATATATATATATATATACACACACCTATAAATATATAAATACAAGCATATATAAACAAACATTTATGTTAGATGCATTTAATGCGCAAATAATCAATTTGACAGCACTAATTTAAATATTTTATATTATATTTATATAGTAATATGCACGCTGATATTTATTTTTAAATCATTAAATATATTTTATATATATTACATTTTTTATATAAAATATATTTAATTTTCACTTCTATGTCTTCATCTCCATATTCTCCATTTGCCTGGGAATCGAACCCATGACCTTGACGTTCCAAGCGCCGGTGCTCTACTGTTATGGGAAAGCATCTATATCTTCATTTCCATATTTATTTTGCCAGAGCATAGATTAACATTTAATAATTAGTTAGTGAATTAGAAATTAATACTGTAATTCAACAGGAATGAATTAAATCGATAATGTTACAGAAGATTCTATTTCAAATAAATGCAGTTCTTTAGAACTTTTTATTCATCAAAGAATCCTTTAAAATAAAATACATCACAGTTTCGAATAAATATTAAGCTACACAACTAATAATAATCATAAATGTGTCTTGATCATCAGATCCTCATATTAGAGTGATTTCTGAAGGGTCATGTGACACTGAAGACTGGAGTAATGATGCTGAAAATCACAGGAATAAATTACACTTTACTGTATATTCACATAGAGAACTGATGATTTAAATTCTGATAATATTTCACAATTTTTACTGTATTTTTAGATCAAATAAATACGTAGAGCTGTACCTGAGCAGTGCGTTTGCATGCAGGGCGTGAGGGACCCTCGTGGAATCATCTTGAAAGCGTCTGATTGGCTGCTGGGCATCGAAGGGCGGAGTCGGAGCTGACGGGAAGCTCAATGACGTACGTCGCGGCACGTAAACGGGTTTGACCTTCGCACCCGCGTCGATCCGCCGGGCCTGCCACCAGTCGGCGTTCGTCTTCTTCAGGAGCAGGAATCGGTCGCCCTCGTGGGATCGAGACCAGACGCCCGTCGGCGCCGCGGTGCGAGTAATCATACTGGGCTTCCAGAATCACAGTGTTACCCAGCCTCGAACCCGGGACCCGACCCGCTCGGCAGGCGCCATGATGGTTCCCCGGCGCCAGCTGCCCGACAGCATGATTCTCCTCAGGGGGATCGTTGCACACACACACACTGGAGCCGAGACGAGAGGACGGTGGTGAGTGCCATTATCTGGAACGGAAATACACCCAAAATATATATATATATATATATATATATATATATATATATTACCAATAACAGCACGCTTATATAATGAAAATAATCCCATAATACGTTTATTTTGAGGATGCTTTATTAGGGATGAACCGATAAAAAAATTTGTCCCGATACCGATAATTCTTTAAATTTGAAAACCGATATATTGGCGATAAATCTAAATCCAGATTTTTATGTAATTTCTGAGAGCCTGATTACAAAAACAAAAGTCTCAGCATTTAAAGCCATGTCTCAAACACACAATTATGTTTTTATTATAATTTTATGTAGCCGATATGACAGACTTGCGCTGCACATGTTGCACTTTCCTGTATTTTCCTTTTTTGAAGTGATTCGAATCATATTTCAATTAATTCAAAACCATCATGTTGAACAGTGAACATCTGAAGTGTCTCAGCTGAAGGAAATAATACATTATTTACCAGCTTTAATATATTGGACAAATCTTTATCAGATAACAGTAAAAATTAACATTTATCGGCCGATATCGATATGGTGGCCGATATATTTTGTGCATCTCTATATTTAATACTGGCGCAATTTCACTCCCTTCTTGCATACAAAACTTATACATCATTAGAGTCTGAAAGAGTGTAAAAATAATAATATACCTGAAATAGGTGAAAAAATAGAGTGCTCTATCACTAAAGTTGCTTATAAAATGGCAATAATCACATGATATGTTTATGATTACTTATTTGGCGGGTGCTTTTATTAGAGATGCACCGATATGAAAATTTAGGCCGATAACGATAATCCTTTATATTCTAAAGCCGATAACCGATATATCGGCCGATAAATCTAAATCCAATTTTTTTTATACGTTTTGAGAGCCTGATTACAAAAACAAAAGTCTAGCCATTTAATCCATGTCCCAAACACACAATTATAATGTTCTCGTTATAATTTTATGTAGCCTATATTGTTCTCAACTTAATAATTACTCATATATATAAATATTGGAGATTAACCAATATGAATATTTTGCCTGATAACCGATAATTCTTTATATTTGAAAGCCTATAACCAGATATATATTTATAGCTTTAATATATCAGACAAATCTTAATCGGATAGCATTAAAAATGAACATTTATCGGCCGATACCGATATGGTGGCCGATATCCCAATATATAACACTTTTTAAATACTGGCGCAATTTCACTTCCTTCCTGCATACAAAACTTCTACATCATAAGAGTCTTAAAGAGTGCAAAAATAATAATATTCCTAAAATAAGTGAAAAAATAGAGAGCACTTTCACTAAAGTTACTTATAAAATGGCAATAATCACGTAATACGTTTATGATTATTTATTTGGCGGATGCTTTTATCTTCAAGCTGTGCATCATCATCAGTGCTAGTGTTTGATACAGAAGACAGGATCTGAAATGCAGCTTCTGCTAAAGTTTAAAAAAAGTTTTGTTTCCACTGTTACAAAGGTCCTATAATCTGTAATCAGCAGTAATGTATTATTATTATTATTATTATTATTATTATTATTATTATTATTATCGGCTTCACCTCAGAATTCTCAGTGAGTTTCTGTCGAGTGTTCAAATGACATCACTTCCTTCAGTTCCCAGCACTGACTCTCAACTGTGAGATCTGTGGCATGTGAACTGATCCTCCAGTGAACTTCTCTTGAACAAGACTGTGTGTGTGTGTGTGTGTGTGTGTGTGTGTGTGTGTGTGTGTGTGTGTGTGTGTGTGTGTGTGTGTGTGTGTGTGTGTGTGTGTGTGTGTGTGTGTGTGTGTGTGTGTGTGTGTGTGTGTGTGTGTGTGTGTGTGTATGAAGAGAGAGAGAAACAACACTGAAAACCTTTTAACACTCGTTACACTGGAGGATGATGATGAAATCGTCATTAGTCTCTGTGTCTCAGAGGAACTGCAGATGGTCATCAGGTTAAAGCGCACCGCAGGACACCACCAGAAAGCAGGACCCGTGTGTGTGTGTGTGTGTGTGTGTGAGGGTGTGTGTGTGTGTGTGTCAAGTCAAGTAACCTTTACTTATATAGCGCTTTTTAAAATACAGATTGTTTCAAAGCAGCTTGTGTGTGTGTGTGTGTGTGCAAGAGTATATGTGTCGATGTGTGTGTGCGTCTGTTTTGTCTGTGTGTGTGTGTGTGCAGGTTTACTGATAATCCACATACATTTATAAACCATGATGCTAAATGAGCTTTAATTCAACATGGGTTTCAAAAGTCTAGTGAAAACACTTCTATTATGCATTTCCTCTCATTTCATATAATTGTGTTTATTACAAATGTCACCGTCAGCAAAACTATTTGAGTTGCACTGCAAAATTAGGTTGGAAGTGTCTCTGTATTACATTTATTTTGATGACCAATGACAGTCATTTACTGACATCTGATTAGTTTTGGTGTTTTATTTCCCGGTTAAATCAGGTTTTCAGTGCATGTTCTGGTGAATCTCTCACACACACACATTACACTGCTATGCGACTGCAAGAGTAAATGTCATTATGCAGAAAACAGGAAACCACATGTGTGTTATCATCACCAACGTCCAACAGACTCACAGACGCGGAAAATAACCAGAAAATCTCCTTTTCCTTCATTATCAGATGCTTGAGAACACTCACACACACACACACACACACACACACCAGTCTTCAGACGCTCCATAGTCTGACACTGAAGGGCTGTGCAAACACACACACACTGACGGACAAAAACAGACGTACACACATGGACGGAAATAGACACGCACACAAAAACAGACTCACACAAACGGACAAAAACAGACGCACACACACAAACGGACAGAAACAGACGTTCACACACACAGAGAGAAATTGACAAAAACAGGTGCACACACACACACTCACAGAAACAGACAAAACAGACGCTCACACACACACACACACAAACTGACAAAAACAGATGCACACACACAGAAACGGACAAAACAGACGCATGCACACACACATTGTGTCAAAAACAAGTGATTTTCTCCAGAGAGGCTGGGATCTGCTGTGAGCTCCATCTGTGCCGAGAGTGAAGGTCACACACTGACCTCCGATCAGAGAGAGAACTCATCTCAACACACTCATACGCAAATGTTAAATTATGTTTTGTTAACAACACAATCATCACGTCATTCCAACCAGCTGTCAACAATCAGTGATCAACATGTCTACACACTCAATCCATGAGTGAAGGCCTACACACACACACACACACACACACTCGACTGTATTTGTTCCTCGACAGTTTTCAACATCCCAAATATTCTGAATATTCTACTACTGAACAACTGAACTACTACTGAACAACTGAACTACTACTGAACTACTAAACAACAACTGAACTACTACTGAACTACTACTGAACTACTGAACAACAACTGAACTACTACTGAACAACTGAACTACTACTGAACTACTAAACAACAACTGAACTACTACTGAACTACTACTGAACTACTAAACAACAACTGAACTACTACTGAACAACTGAACTACTACTGAACTACTACTGAACAACAACTGAACTACTACTGAACATACTACTGAACACACTGAACTACTACTGAACTACTACTGAACAACTGAACTACTACTGAACAACAACTGAACTACTACTGAACTAACTACTGAACAACAACTGAACTACTACTGAACTACTACTGAACAACAACTGAACTACTACTGAACAACTACTGAACTACTACTCGAACAACTGAACTACTACTGAACTACTACTGAACAACTGAACTACTACTGAACAACTGAACTACTACTGAACTACTTGATCTACTGAACTACTACTGAACTACTACTCGAACTACTACTGAACTACTACTGAACTACTACTGACACAACTGAACTACTACTGAACTACTACTGAACTACTCGAACTACTACTGAACATACTACTGAACAACTGAACTACTACTGAACAACTGAACTACTACTGAACTACTACTGAACAACTGAACTACTACTGAAACAACTACTGAACAACTGAACTACTCTGAACTACTACTGAACAACTGAACTACTGAACAACTGAACTACTACTGAACTACTGAACTACAACTGAACTACTACTGAACAACTGAACTACTACTGAACAACTGAACTACTACTGAACTACTGAACTACTGAACAACTGAACTACTACTGAACTACTAAACAACAACTGAACTACTACTGAACTACTAAACTACTACTGAACTACTAAACAACTGAACTACTACTGAACTACTAAACAACAACTGAACTACTACTGAACTACTACTGAACTACTACTGAACAACTGAACTACTAAAGTGCTACTGAACTACTAACATCGAACAACTGAACTACTACTGAACTACTACTGAACTACTGAACAACTGAACTACTACTGAACTACTAAACAACAACTGAACTACTACTGAACTACTAAAGTACTACTGAACTACTACTGAACAGTGAGTGAGTGAGTGAGTGTATGCACTGTTTTTGTTTTGTTTTATGTTTTTGTCCGTTTCTGTTGTGAGAGAGTGTGTGTGAGTGTGTGTCTGTTTTTGTCCGTGTCTGTGAGAGATTTTGTGTGTGTGTGTGAGAGAGAGTGTGTGTTAGAGTGAGTGTTTATGTGTGTGACAGTGTTGGTGTGTTTGAGAGAGAGACTGATGTGTGTGTGTGTGTTGTCGATGTGGCATTGATCTCCACTATTGCCCTGTTGCCGTGTTGCTCCTGATCTGTTTCTAGTGTCTGATTCCTTCAATAGAATTCCGGCTTCATTCTTTCGGTGGCTCTGATTGGTCAGTCAAGGAAGATGATGTTGCTTGATGTGATGCAAAGATTGGGACATTTGTACACTCACTTTCACCGGCTTCATAATGAGAGGGTTTTCTTTGTTGCTTGTCTTCGATGAAGTGATCTCAAATCAGATGGACATTTACACACACACACACACACACGCACACACACGCAACTATAAACAGTAGGGAACATTGTGTGCTCGCTCGCTGTACAGTGATTCATTATCATCCATTTGACTGGTGGACCGATTGATTAACCTCATTTACAGGCACAAAGTGTACAACTGGATTACGTGTGTGTGTGTGAAAACTCTCCTGTTGTTCAGTGTGCAGTTTGTACACACTACACACACTACAGTACACACTACATCTGACTTGTCAATCACTTGTGTTGTGTAGATGACTTCTGCACACATCAGACGGATAAATCACACAGGCGAAACTGATCAACTCCTCTGTTGTCAGTGTGTGTGTGTGTGAGTGTATGTTTATGTGTAAGTGAGAGTGAAGTGTGAGTGTGTGTGTGAGTGTGTGTGTGTGTGAGAGATTATGAGTAAGTGTGTGTGTATGGGAGAGAGTGTGAGAGAGAGTGTGTGTGTGTGTGTTGTGTGTGCGTGTGTGTGTGTGTGAGTGTGTGAATGAGTGTGTGTGAGTGAGTGTGTGACTGTGTATGTGTGAGAGTGAGAGAGAGAGAGTGAGAGAGAGAGAGAGAGTGTCTGAGTTATGAAGTTATGGTCCTATGGTGTCATTTACCTCATACATACATGTTTTCCCAACAACCACAAATACAGAAACACACACACACACTCACTCACACTGTGTCAGAAACCATGTCTAATAATATCAGGCATCAGATGCGGTAAACTGAAGGTTAAACATCGGAGAAAATTCAGCTTTGATCACAGGAATAAATTAAACTATACAGTATATTCACATAAAAAAACAGATGATTTGAATCATAATAATATTTCAAAACTTTTACTGTATTTTGGATCAAATAGAAGAAGCCTTAGTAGACAGAAGAGACTTTCAAAAACATCTTACAGACCCGAAACTTTTGTAAATGTAGCTCATCATGTAGTATCTGTAGTTTTGTAAGGACACTGACATTGATACGCAGATCTTTATGGATATCAAACATCATAACCATCACATTGGAGCACCTCTGAGAGTCACAGGCGTCATTAATGGAGAACGAAGGGCGAATAACATGCAAATACATTACGACAACCGTGCCAATCGAGCCAGTGGAAAAGTGACAGAATTTGCATAATAAAGATTCTCACTTCACTGCAGTGAAACTATGTTTAATGAGTCACGTTTAACCTTGGGTCGAAGCCACTGGTTAACCCTGGGTTAATGCAACTGGTTTAACTCTGGGTTAAAGCCTCTGGTTAACTCTGGGATAAAGCCACTGATTGCCTCTGGGATAAAGCAACTGGTTAACTGTGGGATAAAGCAACTGGTTAACTGTGGGATAAAGCAACTTGTTAACTGTTTGGTCAAAGAAACTGGTTAACTCTGGGATAAAGCAACTGATTAACTCTGGGTTAAAGCCTCTGGTTAATTCTGGGTTAAAGCCACTGGTTAACTCTGGGATAAAGCAACTGGTTAGCTCTGGGATAAAGCAACTTGTTAACTCTTGGTTAAAGAAACTGGTTAACTCTGGGATAAAGCAACTGGTTAACTATGGGTTAAAGCCTCTGGTTAATTCTGGGTTAAAGCCACTGATTACCTCTGGGATAAAGCAACTGGTTAGCTCTGGGATAAAGCAACTTGTTAACTCTTGGTTAAAGAAACTGGTTAACTCTGGGATAAAGCAACTGGTTAACTATGGGTTAAAGCCTCTGGTTAATTCTGGGTTAAAGCCACTGATTACCTCTGGGATAAAGCAACTGGTTAACTCTGGGTTAAAGCCACTGATTACCTCTGGGTTAAAGCCACTGATTACCTCTGGGTTAAAGCAACTGGTTAACTCTGGGTTAAAGCCACTGATTACCTCTGGGATAAAGCAACTGGTTAACTCTGGGTTAAAGCAACTGGTTAACTCTGGGATAAAGCCACTGATTACCTCTGGGTTAAAGCAACTGGTTAACTCTGGGATAAAGCAACTGGTTAGCTCTGGGATAAAGCAACTTGTTAACTCTTGGTTAAAGAAACTGGTTAACTCTGGGATAAAGCAACTGGTTAACTATGGGTTAAAGCCTCTGGTTAATTCTGGGTTAAAGCCACTGATTACCTCTGGGATAAAGCAACTGGTTAGCTCTGGGATAAAGCAACTTGTTAACTCTTGGTTAAAGAAACTGGTTAACTCTGGGATAAAGCAACTGGTTAACTATGGGTTAAAGCCTCTGGTTAATTCTGGGTTAAAGCCACTGATTACCTCTGGGATAAAGCAACTGGTTAACTCTGGGTTAAAGCCACTGAATTACCTCTGGGTTAAAGCCACTGGTTAATTCTGGGTTAAAGCCACTGATTACCTCTGGGATAAAGCAACTGGTTAACTCTGGGTTAAAGCAACTGGTTAACTCTGGGATAAAGCCACTGATTACCTCTGGGTTAAAGCAACTGGTTAACTCTGGGATAAAGCAACTGGTTACCTCTGGGATAAAGCAACTGGTTAACTCTGGGATAAAGCAACTGGTTACCTCTGGGATAAAGCAACTGGTTAACTCTGGGTTAAAGCCACTGATTACCTCTGGGTTAAAGCAACTGGTTAACTCTGGGATAAAGCAACTGGTTACCTCTGGGATAAAGCAACTGGTTAACTCTGGGTTAAAGCCACTGATTACCTCTGGGTTAAAGCAACTGGTTAACTCTGGGATAAAGCAACTGGTTACCTCTGGGATAAAGCAACTGGTTAACTCTGGGTTAAAGCAACTGGTCAACTCTTGGGTTAAAGCAACTTGTTAACTCTTGGTTAAAGCAACTGGTTAACTCTAGGATAAAGTAACTGGTTAACTCTTGGTTAAAGCAACTGGTCAAATCTGGGTTAAAGCAACTGATTAAAGTTACTGGTTAACTCTGGTTTAAATCCACATTTATAATACTGGTTAGCACTGCTTTTAGACCTGGGTTATAAAGTCTTGTCCTCCTGTGTTGTGATCGTTGACTAAAACTATTGTAACGTGAAATCAGCCTGAAATATAATTGTCTGATGAAAAACTAACACGAAAAACAAATCAAAACTAAATGAAAGTGAAAAAACAAATAGTGATTGATAAAGCTATTTTAATGGCTGATATTGCAGTGTGTGTGTGTGCTGACGTCGAGCTTTAGCTGATAAGCTGCTGAAAACAGAAGCTTCATCAGATACGATGTGTGTTAATTTGGCTTTGGCTTCAGGTTAAATCTGACGAAAGTTTCCGCCACGCAAAAGAAAAAACATAACAGTGATTTTTAATCTCACAGTTCTGACTTTGTTCCCAGCAATTCCAAGTGTGTGTGTGAGAGTCTGTGTGTTTGAATCAATGTATGAGTCAGTGTGTTTGTGTGTGTATCAGAGTGTGTGTGTGTGTGTGTGTGTACATGTTTTTCAATCCCGATGGGGACTAAAACCTGACTGCACACACACTCATGGGGACTCACTGTGTCACTGTGGGCCTAAAGTGAGGAAACAAGATTATAAATCAGAATGAGAAATACAGAATGAGTTTTTTGAAAATGTAAAAATGCAGAAAGTTTGTGTGTGTGATGGGTAGGTTTAGGGGTCAGGTTAGTGTGTGTGTGTGTGGTTCAGGAAGAGCCCATGGCTGTGAGATTTTTCCATTACTGGTGGACACAAGAACATAAGCGCTGACACACACACACACACACACACACACAGTCTCTGTTCTAATCGACTGCAGAGACGCACTCGTCCTACAACGCTTCACTGGCAGGTTCTAGACTCAATTAAACACCCACTGATGCCAGAAAGGCTCTAAACTGCATTTGTCTTCTAGTGATAAAGTATGTTTACGAGAATCATGAAATGTAATCAAAAGAAAACAATATGCACTTTAAAACCTTTGTTTAACCAACTTCATGCCATATTTATTTACGCTTCCCAGGCATTTTTATCAATGCAAACAATGACTGTAAAATACACCCAAACCTCAACAATGCTCTGTAATATTTACATAATATTTTAGATGTGGTCAATATTTCAGCATATGTGTCCAAACACACAGCATATGTTTTCATCCTGTTCCTGTAACCACTAATACTGAGAGATCACGGCTGTGCATTAATGGATCAGTAATCGTACTCTTTAAAGTATGGTCTTACCACCTGTTCATCTCACACTCATTTCTGTCGTGATTTCATGAGCTTTTGTTAGAGTTTTCAGCTTTATGAGCAATTAAATCCAGTGTAATGAAGTTTACAGAAAGTAGGTCAAGCACAGCAGTTGGAACTGAAGTTTTGAGATTCATAGTGGGTAAGAGATGTAGTTTCCTCTTCCTGTTTATACAGGAGCTGTTGGACAGAAGCAGCGATTCATGTAGAGCCATATGCGATTCATGTGTGAGTCATACGCGATTCATGTGCGAGTTCATATCGATTCATGTGCGGAGTCATATGCGATTCATGTGTCAATATCATATGCCATTCATGTGCAAAGTCATATGCCATTCATGTGCGAGTCATATGCCATTCATGTCGATGATATGCAGTCCATATGCGAGTCATATGCGAATTCATATGTGCGAACCGATTTCATATGCGATTCATGTGCGAACTCATATGCGAGTCATGCACGAAGTCGTATGCGGATTTCATGTGCGAAAGTCATATGCGAGTCATGTTGCGAGTCATATGCGAGTCATGTGCGAGTCATGTCCGAGTAACCATATGTGAAGTCATGTGCGAGTTCGTGTACGGAGTCATATCGCGCTCATGTTCGAATTCATATGCGACAGTATTGCGATTCATGTGCGAATTCATGTGCGAGTCATATGCAACTCATGTGCGGAGTCATGTCGAGTCATGTGCCATTCATGTAGGAGTCATATTCGAGTCATGTGCGAATTCATGTCCGAAGTCATGTGCGGAACTCCATGTCGAATTCATGCTGCGAATTCATATGCGATTCATGTGCGAGTCATATCCAATTCATGTGCGAGCCATATGCGATTTCATGTGCAAAGTCATATGCGAACCATGTGCGAGTCATATGCGAATTCATATGCGAGTCATATGCGATTCATGTGCAGAGTCATATGCGATTCATGTGCAAGCCATGTGCTGGAGTCATATGCGAACTCATATGCCAAGTCATATGCGATTCATGTGCCGGTCATATGCGAATACATGTGCGAGTCATATGCAGAGTCATATTACAGTCATATGCGAGTTCATATGCAGAATTCATCATGTCCGAGTCATATGCGAGTCATATGCAGAGTCATATGCGATTCATGTGCGAGTCATATGCGAGTCATATGCGAATTCATGTTGCGAGTCATGTCGATTCATGTGCAGAGTCATATGCGATTCATGTGCGAGTCATATCGATTCATATGCGAGTCATATCGATTTCATGTGCGAAGTCATATGCGAATTTCATGTACAAGCCATATCCGAACTCATGTGCGAGTCATATGCGATTACATGTGCAAGTCATATGCGATTCATGTGCAGAGTCATATGCGAATTCATGTGCGAGTCATATGTGAGTTCATGTGCAAGTCATATGCGAATTCATATGCCAATTCATGTGCGATTCATGTGCGAGTCATATCCGATCATTGCGAACTCATGTGCAAAGTCATATGCGAGTTCATGTGCGAGTCATCATGTGCAAGTCATGTGCAGAGTCATATGCCGAATTCATGTGCGAGTCATATGCGATTCATGTGCGAAGTCATATGCTGAGTTCATGTGCTGAAGTCATATGCGATTCATGTGCGAGTCATATGCGATTCATGTGCGAGTCATATGCGATGTCATGTGCGAGTCATGTGCAATTCATGTGCAAGTCATATGCAGTCATTAGCAGTATGCGAGTCATATGCGATTCATATGTGAGTCATATGCTAGTCATATGTGAGTCATATGCGTGAGTGAATCTTCAAGCACTTAAAATCACAGGTCATAAAAAATATTCATAGTATCACACATGAAACAGATCAGCATGTTCTAGTTGCTTAAATGTCATGAAAGAAAGATTTTATTATTAAGATGTATTTGCCTGGGTGTGTGTGAGCATGAGTGTGTGTATTTGTCTGAGTGTGTGTGTGTGTAGAGTGTGTGTGCACGAGTTTGTGTGTGTTTGACGAATGTGTGTATGTGTGTGAGTGAGTATATGTGTGTTTGTGAGAGAGATGTGTGTGTGTGAGTGAGTATATGTGTGTTTGTGAGAGAGTAGTGTGTGTGTGTCTAAGTTCAGGCACTTCACTCCCAGGTTCTGAACACACTGACTCCTGACCGGTTCTGGTTGCGTGAGCGTCTCGAGAGCGAGCGGATGCAGGACACACTCACTCTGAAACTCGCGCTGAGGAAGCGCTGCAGAGATAATCTGCTTCATTCATGGGATTTTCAGAAAGAAATGCATTTCTGCAGCAGAATTATGACGGCATGACTTTACTGTAAAGCGCTTTTGCTTTGTTCTGCAATCGTGCAAGAGATTGTTACGCAATTTCTACAGTTACTGCGGCACTGTGTGTGTGTGTCTGTGAGAGTTTGTGTGTGTATGTTTATTTGTGTGTCCTGTGTGTGTGTTTGTATACGTGTGTGTGTGTGTGTGTGTGTGTGTGTGTGTGTGTGTGTTAGCGTCAGTGTGTATTTGTCTGAGTGTGTGTGTATTTGTCTGAGAGTATTTGTTTTTTTGTTTGTGTGTTTTTATTAGTGTGTGTGTACGAGTGTGTGTGTGTGTGTGTGTGTGCCTACTAGATTCTTATATTATTTCTCTTTATAAAGTCTCAGCACATGAGAAACACTGGTCATGTTATCAATCTGTGAGTTATGGATCGGCTGGTTCTGGCCTGAGGCGGTTCTCACTCGTGTGTGTGTGTCAGATATTCCCTCTGAATCTCTCGCACCGGCTGATGTGTGTGTCTCTCAGATGTGAAGTGACAGCGAGAGCGAGAGTCTCACACACAGAAGCAACAGAACAAGCACAATTTACAATCACTGTTCCCAAATACAACCCTAACACTGTATTACATGTTACTACATGTACTTACTATAGTAATAACAGTAAATCATGCATAATTACAATTAACTAATCTTAAACCAAACCCTAACTCTACAGTAAGTTCATGTAGTTAATTAATGTGTACGTATTATGAGTATGTAACTACATCACCTTAAAATAAAAGGTTACACTATTTTAAAGTGTCTTTGTTACATTGTACTTATACATTTAAATAATGATACATTTTTACTATAGTGTTAGGATTAGCGTTTGGTTGAAAGTTAATTACATGTAATTATGCTTAATTGTATTACTTAAGTTATTACTGAAGTAACTACATGTAACAATGACACTAAAAAAAGTGTAAGCAAGTAAAGTGCAACCAATGCAATAATTTAAGAATCAACCCCTGAAAAACCAACTGTGCATCTGATCATCGGCCCAAACCTCAGACGTGTGTGTAAAACACTAGATATCATCAAAATAAAAGCACACTGTTATGAAACCATCCACAGCAAATACCGCACTAAATATTGTACATTACTGAACAATAAACTACCGAAACACCTCATTTAGATCCTGTAGCCTATTTCTATTTAAATGATATGCACACTTTATAAAAACATTTCTAGACACTGCAAAATGTTACATCACCGAGCGATTAAGTAAATAATAGCTAAATGTTTTGTTTTTCTTTACACGGGACATTCAAATGGATGTTTTACAAGTAAAGTGTTGTACAAGTAATATTCTTGCTCAGGCGGTTCAATAATTCCTCTCTAAAATAGATATTATTGTGAAAGTGTGTGTTTGTGAGCTGTAATAGTGTGCTCGTGGCTTACCGGTGACAGCAGGTGCGTCCGCGCGCGCGTTACTCCAGGTGTCACTGAACCGGACGGCGCTCGAGCTCGAGCTCTCACGAGCAGGGCGGGGCTTTGTGGGATCCGCCATGTGACCGAAAAGAGCCAACCAGAGAGAAGCTCCTAAGCCAACTTCATTTGCATCTTCTTTGATTTTTTTTTAAACTTGTTTCCTGTTCTATTTTTATTTTCTGACGCTTTGACAATATTGTACACATCGTCAGGATCAGGACAGCATCAGGACAGTTAGCCTGAAAATTGTCTACATTGTTCTATGTTTTTTTAAAATCAGTTTCATACAACATGGCTAAAAAATGTAGAAAAAATATTGATGTGTAGATTTAGCTGTATATATACATATTCGACCCGAAAGTATGAAAGCACATTGAAAATATATTTTATTTAACCTGACCTACAAAATAAAACGTTTTGAAGAAAACAAAAAGGAGGGAAAATAACTAATATGCTATAAAACCAGAAGAAATATTTCAGATTCTACTCTGTTTGTAAGTTAGTTGTTTTTTTGGAACATTTTTTGTTTGTTATGCTAATAATAAAACAGAATGTAACGAACAACTGTGTATTGAATTATAAAAGTATGCGAAATAGACGTTTTTACTAGTCCTCTCAGATTTTTGGACCATTGTAAATATAAATTTATATAGGTAATTCTCATAATTGCTCAATATGCTCAATATATATATATATGTAATGCTTAAAATTAAAAATCGTGCATTGATTTTAGGATTTGACGACGGCGTCGACCAATTACATCGAGGCGTTCAGCTTTTTAACCAATGAGCTTTTTGCTGTCATGACGGACATTTACCCTTGCACCGTTGCATTATGGGCATTGTAGTCTCCCGCCGGCATGAGATCAGCGCAGTTCCGACGGAAGAAAGATGATGAAAAACTACAATTTCCTCTGACGCGGTCATGTGGTTTGACGCTCGGTTGCATCAGCGTAAATAGTAAATTCACAGACCGGTTTTGATCTCTCTTAGTTAAAGCGTTGTGTGTGCCTCATCTGTCGAAGTAGATTCATTCAAGAGCGTCCCAAAGTGACAGAGGGTCAAATGAAACTGTATATTTCTGAGGGGAACCCGCACTGTATTAAAGCACTAGCGGTGCTGGAACTCACTGGAGTGAAATGTGACATAGAAGTGATCAGCCACGAGGGTGAGTGACATTATTATCAGTGTCTGTGAGGAACTTTCTGTTGTTGTTATTCCGGTACATACAGTAAAGATGCTATTTAGGGTTTGTGACGGTTAATGTCATATTTTTTTACACTAGTGCAATGGGCTAAATGTAAATAATAAACAATAAGTAACGTTACCATGGTATGTCTGTGTTATGTATGTTTTTGCATTGCTTTAATTTCTTTTTTAAGTCAGTTTAAGGTAACTTAAGTTGAAATGACTTAAACATGCAAGTTGATTGTACTTGAATGTTTAAGGCTGCATTATTTATATAAAGTACACCATGGTAATGCCATGTTTACCAATACATTATTATCATAGTTTATTCAAAGTACTGTTTTATTACAGGGTTCCTACAGGGTCTTAAAAGGCCTTAAAAGCATTGAATTTATGAATTTGGAAATAATACCTTAAAAAGTATTTAAAAAGTCTTGAATTTTGATGTCTGGGTCTTAAAAATTGTGCTGTATGTCAGTGTTAATTTCATTGACGAAAATAATGATGAAAACCTTTCTTCAACGACATTTTTCACTGACTAGTTTTGAATGACAAAAACATGACGAAAATTTGTTGACATTTTCGTCAACAAATAAAAACTTGATGAAAATGTTAGATAGTGTTGATCTGGGAAGCGATCCAGTCAGAACTCATGTCCTGCCTGTGTGTAGCTAATGTTAAAACACAACTTAACATTGTTTGTCATACTTTCTTGTGGCCAACTGAAATGTTTTTATTTTACCTGCTTTTATTTTACCTCCACATTTGAAAAATTGTTGAAGGATTTTGTTTTTCTTTGCTGGTAGGGACGTGAAAGTGGTATTAATTTTTTTAAATAAATGGTCTTAAAAAGGTTTTAAAAAGACTTGAATTTAACTTGAAGAAACCTGTATTAACCCTGTATTACCATGTTACCGTTCCAGGATGTGTAAGTGTGTTTTGTTCCTCTTTTAATCGTGTTTCTGTGTGTTTTGTGTCTCCCAGAGAACGTGGTCCCACACCTCAGCCGTCCGGTGTCGCCCGTCCTGCTTTTACCCAGCGGCCAACATCTCTTCAGTCCCAACAGCATCTGCCAGTGAGTGTGTGTGTGTGTGTGTGTGTGATACCCAGCAGCAAACATCTCTTCAGTCACAACATGCCTAAAATAATGATAGCAATTGTGAGGAAATGAGCAGCTTAAAATTTTCAGAAAAATTAAACCAAAAGTTTTCGACTAATATTTATATTTGATAATTTCAGATTTATTTCCGTTTTACTATGCAGAAATGTTTTACAATGTATTTTATAGTTTTAACAGCTTTAGTTAACAACAATAACCGTGATCTGAATGAACTACACAATAACAAACGCCTGAGGAGAAACATCAGAAGACCAAAAGAGAAAGTAAAAAAAATTAAGGAACAATGAAGGAAATAAACACAAAACAAAGGGTGTGTTTGTGGACATGAACCAGATAAACAGCCTGTAAATCACACGGTTTTATTTTAAGTGATAGTTTATAGTTGCTCTCTTCTCATTTTTTAAGTGTTTTGAAATTATTACATGAATGATATGCATTATTTGACACTAAATGCCGAGTGTGTGTGTCCACAGATACCTGTATGATATCAGCGGTCAGGCTTCGACTGACGCCACGAGACAGTGGCTGGAATGGGAGGCCACACATTTACAGGTGACGATACTGCAATATCAGATATTAAAGGAATAATTCATATAAAGCCTGAATTCTGTCATCATGTCGTTCCAAACCCGTGACTCTTCCCAACGAGATGCACTGTATATGAACATGCAAATACACTTTATATTTACATACATATTTACACATCTGAAGAGACTCGATCAACTATATGAAAAACACTTTCTATGAATAACACGTATTCATTTCTGTAGCATATTTGACATTAATTACACACACACGCTGTCTCTCTCTCTCTCTCTCACACACACACACGCACGCATATAAGGATTCGATTCAATTCTGGAATCCTCCTAACAATGCCTATTTTATACACAACTCTGATTTGCCAGAACAAATTTCAAATCAACTGCATTCCATGGGCGTGGCATGAGTGTGTGTGTCTTTGCTTCGCTATGGTGCCGTGCATCCGAGGGAAACGCGTCAGGAACCAGAACAAATGTGGGCGGGGCTTGATTTAGAATAAACTGCAATATTAAGCATAAAAAAACAAGAATTGCCAATTTTCATTCCTTGATGACTTCTTAAAGAAGAAGCTCCTGATTTGTTTAGGTTAATTCTATGCAATTACCTCATTAATATATAGTTGTGTGTGTGTGTGTGTTCAGCCTGCAGTGTTACAGTCTCTCCACATGGTGGCGCTGCAGGGGAAGCTTGTCGAAGCGGCGGCTGTGATGAAGGAGCCGCTGAACTGGCTGGAACAGAGTCTGAGCAAGAGAAGCACAGCGTTCCTCACCGCAGTGAGTCTACACACACACACACACACACTCTCACACTCTCACATACACACTCATTTAAGCTGTTTGAGCTACAGGAAGACAAATGCCATAAACTCATGAAAATATGTAAGGGATGCCGCTATAATAACGCAGACAGTCAGCTGATCATCATCATAAACCAAAAGAGGAAAACATTAAAAAAAATAATGGAAACTGTTGAGCCAAGCGATAATATTAAAAAATATATATATATTATTATTATTAATCTGCAGTCAATATCCATTTTTTCTCATCTACTTTGTGCTTCTGTCCATCTGTCAAACACCTTAAAAGAAAGAAGACTGAAGGTGTGTGTGTCAGTACACGTATGAGACACAAGAGGGCATCGATTCTCTGTGTGTGTGTGAGATACCTCAGAGTATTTGTGTGTGAGAGAGTGTGTGTGTTAATGATTTTAATAATGTTATTAAAGGTTGAAATGAACATGAACTAAGATTAATTAACGCTGTATTTTTCACGTTCGCTCATGTTAACATGTAACGAATGAAACCTTGTTACCTCAATTTGAGAACTTTAAACATATTAGGGTCAACACAAAAGAAACGACTTCTAATATTTTTAGTGAACTAAAAGCAGTGATAACGTAGTTGAGTGTGTAGTCGCTGATGTATTGTGTGTTTCAGGAAGTGATGTCAGTAGCAGATGTTGTCCTGTGGGCGGCGCTCTCTCCTCTACTGTCTGACACGAGTTTTGAAGCTGGTGAGCTGAAGTGTGTGTGTGAGAGAGTGTGTGTGAGTGAGTGTGTGTGTTAAATCTGACTCTCTCTCTCTCCCTCAGGTGAGCTGGTGCGCGGCTGGTTCGAGCGTGTCGACTCTCTCTCCGCGTGTCGAGCGGCCGCTCACAGGATCCTGCAGGGAAACGGTGTCGAAGCGCTGAAGACGTTCCTGCAGAAACACGCGGCTCCGCTCCGGGATGCTCCCGCCACCGCTGACGTACTGAACTTCATTAACATCGGCTTTACATCCTAATTTTAGCTTGTCTTAGTCATTTTGTTAAATGCTTTTTAATTTTTTTGTTTTTATAGATATACATATATATATATATATACTGTATATACATAACAAAATGATAGTCAAATATAAATAGAGGGATTTAAAATTAAATAAAATGTTATATTTTAAGGTAGAAAATATATATATATTATTATTATTATTATTAAACATTTTTTCAGCTTAACTTCTATTAATAGTTTGAATTAGCTTTTTATATTTTCTGTTTTAATTTTACTTTGTCATTTTGTTATGTGGTTTTGTCATGTTTATTAGTATTTTTTGTTAATGTACTTGGATATATTATAATATATTTATTTTATTTTGGTTTTAATATTAATTGCAGTATTTTAACTTTAACATTTTCATTCAGTTAATTTTCAGTTGAAGTTTTGTTTTTTAGTTCATCTATTGTTTTTATTTCAGCTTTACTTCTATTACTATTTTTAATGGGCTTTTACTTTTAATTTTTTATATTTCCTGTTTTAATTTTATTTTATTTATTTATATATTTATATATTTTATTTTTTATCTTTATTTCAGTTACTAATTTAAGTTTTAGTGAACGCGTCCTTCTAATTTCTCAAGGAATAAATTATACTTAGCATAATTTAGCTTAGTATTAGGGTTCATGAGCATTATAATGCAGCTTATCCTCAATTTAAGCCCCTTTAAATCAAAATGTATTAAATCTAAATCTCACATTCACAAAAATCTACAGAAATAAATGCATTTTGATCGAAGTTTAATTGTCACGCAAGTGGCCCTAAAATAGGTTAAATTCATTCATGCAAAATATTATTTCTTATGTATGCTAAAAATAACATGTTCTTGACAGAATCATAATGTTTTCATTTAAATTTTTCAGATAAAAATGAAATGCTTATTTATAATCAAAATAATGTGATCATGAACTTTAAATATGCTTAACTTTCAATTTGTTTTTGATGTGAAATATGACAGATTTTAATTTTATTAACAAATATCATATTTATGAACAGATTTCTGTTTTATTTTCGTGAGATTCAGACGTTTAGCTGAGTGCTCAGAGTAAGAGTGTGTGTTTCCTCAGGCTGAGGACGAGTGTGTGATGAGCGTGGAAGAGATCGAAGGAGCGGCGCAGGTCTGGACTGAAGGACTCAAAGCTCGCTCTGCCGCCATCGAGAGGAAACACCCGATGTACGGTTCAGGGTCTCTGCACATAAACACACACATCAGTCCAGCCTCCGTCTTACGGTGTGTGTTCTTCAGTCTCCCTCAGGAAGGAAAGAGAAACGTGCTGCTCACGAGCGCTCTGCCTTACGTCAACAACGTGCCTCACCTGGGGAACATCATCGGGTGTGTGCTCAGCGCTGACGTCTTCGCCAGGTAACGCTGTTGTTCTCCATTGTTGCGGCTCAACTCTTCCCAGTCTGTCACTATACTCTCTGTTTACTTCCTGTCTCTATGAAGCCAGAACCATGTGTTTGTGTCCGAAAAATATGTCAATTTAAAACTTACAGCGTCCGGCTGTAAACATATTTTTTTCTGCTGTAAAGTTGTACATTTTAATATGCGGGTCTATGGGATTGACTCTCTTCTGCAGCCGCCTCTAGTGGCCAGTGGATGAACTGCAGTTTAACTCACTTCAGTGTTTGAATCAAGAGAGAGAGACGGGAAGGTTGCCGATTGGTTTCAGTTACTAATGAACTCAACTAGGCCCCGCCCCTTTCTCCCGCGTATGATTTGATGCTGTGTTCCTGCAGATATGGGCGTCTGCGCGGCTGGAATCTCCTGTTCGTTGCGGTACGGACGGAGTACGGGACGGCCACGGAGAACAAGGCTCGCGAGGAGGGACTGACGCCACAGGAGATCTGCGACAAATACCACACCATCCACGCCTCCATCTACCAGTGGTTCCAGATCGACTTTGACTTCTTCGGCCGCACCACCACTGAGCGCCAGACTGAGTGAGAACAGAAGAGATTATTATTATTATTTTTATTTTTTTTTAAGTTTTTGTTTAATTTTATTTTTGATAAATTTTACATAATAATTTTATATTTGTATACATTTTGAAGAAAATTGACAATGTCAATATCATTGACATCAGTCATTAGTTTTAAATTAAATATATTTAAATATATTTATATAATAATACTATATTTCCTTATCAATGTTTTTAACACACATTTGTTTAAGTTTAAAAAAAAATTAAAACCTTTTACATTTTTATGTAATCACTGCATAAATATTAAATTGTTTTATTTTATTTGCTAATATCAAAAGCATGCATTGATTACTTTTGTTCATATTACAAAAGGATTCAGTCAAAACGTATTTGATACCAAAAACACTGGATTAAATTTTCTTTGGCTCTTAAAATATATTTTCTTTTTGTACATGTTCATTTTTTATTAAGTTTAAATCTCTTTATTTTATTTTAAATGTTTACAAATAAGCATGTATTGATTTATTTTGTTCACAAAGAGTATTTGAAACCATAAAACATTGAACTTATTGAATTTTATTATTTAATTTTTATTTAATTTTATTGTATGCATGAACTTATGCCATAAAACACACCATGGATTAAATTGCTTTGGATCTTGCATTATATTTTCATAATACTTTAACACTCGTCTCGAATACGAAGGCTGTGACGTTGAGTGATTATTTGCTGTCCGGTTATGCAGTTCGAGACGTCGGTTCTCTATTTATATTATGCATGAATACTTTAACACTGGAATACTGTGACGTTGAATGTTTCTTCTATTTTCCCTGTAAATCTCTGTCTTTCCCCAGAATCGCTCAGGATATTTTCTGGCGTCTCCACGAGAGGGGTTTCCTGCTGGAGGACACGGTCGAGCAGCTTCGCTGTGAAAGCTGTCAGCGATTCCTGGCCGACCGCTTCGTGGAGGGCGTGTGTCCTCACTGCCATTACCCAGAAGCCCGCGGGACCAGTGTGACAAATGTGGCCGTCTCATCAATGCTGTGGAGCTCAGGGTACGGTTCGAGATCAGGCATTCCTGAACCTCACTTCCAAATACAAATATTTATATAAAACCTCCTCTTATATCTGTCAAAAACTGACAGAGTCTCTTCTGCTCACCAAGGCTGCATTTATTTGATCAAAAATACATAACATTTTTTGAAATATTATTAGAATTTAAAAATAGCTGTTTTCTATGTGAATATATAGTAAAGTGAAATTTATTCTTGTGATCAAATCTCAATTAATTTCATTAAAAATACAGTAAAAATCACAAAATATTATTAGACTTTAAATCAGTTGTTTTCTATGTAAATATATAGTAAAGTGTAATTTATTCCTGTGATCAAAGCTGAATTTATTTCTTTAAAAATACAGTAAAAATCACAAAATATTATTAATTTAAATCAGTTGTTTTCTTTGTGAATATAGAGTAAAGTGTTATTTTTGTCATCGATCAAATCTGAATTAATTTCATTAAAATACAGTAAAAATCACAAAATGTTATTAGTCTTTAAAACACTTGTTTTCTATGTGAATATAGAGTAAAGTGTTATTTTTGACTGATCAAATCTGAATTTATATCTTCAAAAATACATTAAAATCACAAAATATTATTAGACTTAATTAGAAACTTAGAAACTTAGAAATTAGAAACTTAGAAATTAGAAATTATTAGAAACTGCAAATCCACAATTCTCTGCCTGGATTCGAGCAGATTTCGTCAGTCTGTAAAAATATACCTCACATTTTTTGTTGAATCGATTTATACAGTCGATCTCAAAGCTGTTTCCCGTTGTAGGGAAATGTTTTCCACAGCATTCACGCTGAAAACTAACGCTGCCGCTCAGTGTGTGTTAGGGCTGTCACTTTACGTTCAAACATCGATTGGACCAACCAAACACGAGTATCGAAAACGAAAATAGGAATCGATTCAAACGCCTGAGATCACTTCATCGAAGACAAGCAACAAAGAAAACCCTCTCATTATGAAGCCGGTGAAAGTGAGTGTACAAATGTCCCAATCTTTGCATCACATCAAGCAACATCATCTTCCTCGACTGACCAATCAGAGCCACCGAAAGAATGAAGCCAGAATTCTATTGGAGGAATCAGACACTAGAAACAGATCAGGAGCAACACGGCAACAGGGCAATAGTGGAGATCAATGCCTCATCGACAACACACACACACATTCACTCCAACACACACACACTCTGTCTCTCGCACACACACGCACGCACGCACTCACTCACTCACTCACTCACTCACTCACTCACTCACTCACTCACACACACACATAGACTCTCACTCACACACACAGACACTAAACTCTAATGCACACAGACACTCAGTGTAACACACAGACACACACACTCTCTCTCACGTACACAAACACTCACTCTAACACACTCACACAAACTCTAACACACTCACACACACACTAATGCACACAGACACTCACTCTAACGCACACACACACACACACACTCACTCTAACGCACACAGACACTCTAACACACTCACTCACACACAAACACTCACTCTAATGCACACAGACACTCACTCTAACGCACACACACACACACACTCACTCTAACGCACACAGACACTCTAACACACTCACTCACACACAAACACTCACTCTAATGCACACAGACACTCACTCTAACGCACACACACACACACACTCACTCTAACGCACACAGACACTCTAACACACTCACTCACACACAAACACTCACTCTAATGCACACAGACACTCACTCTAACGCATTCTCTCACATACACACTCTCTCACACACACAACACACTCACTCTAACACACACACACTCTCACACACAGAAACACTCACTCTAACACACTGATTTGTGTGCGTCTCAAGCGTCCTCTGTACGCTCGTCCTAATGCCTGTTAGGTGTCCGTGGGTTTGCCTGTATTTAGTGTTGAAAATGAAACATCTTTAGACATGGAAAATCGATTTTACAGTCGATTTAATGAACATTAATGCCTCAAATGGATTTTCTCACAAAAGTGACAGCCCTAGTGTGTGGTGTGACCGCAGTCACTCCGGCCGACGATGATGTCACACGCATGCCCTCTATAAAACAAGTGTTTATTTCTTGAAGAGTAGTGTATGTGGTAACACTTCACAATAAGGTTCATTAGTTAACATGAACTAAAAATGAACAATACTACAGCATTTATTAATCTTGGTTAATATTAACTTACTAATACATCATTAAACTCAAAGGTTATGTTTGTTAGCATTCCTTAATGCACCGTGAACTAACATGAAGCCCTGGAGTTTTATTAACTAAACATTAACAGAGATTAAGAACACTGTAACGGATGTATTGCTCATTGTTAGTTAATATATTGACTAACGGACCTCATAGTGAAGTGTTGGTGTGTGTGTTTACTCAGTTCTCGTTGTGTCCTGCAGAATCCGCAGTGTAAAGTGTGTAAGGAAACGCCGGTGATCCGCTCCTCTAAACACCTGTTCCTGGACCTGCCGAAGGTAAAGTAGACGTGGATGTGTGTTCAAACCCTCGAGTCTTGTCCACACTGATACCTGTTAGTTTGAAAACGCATCTTTTTCTCTCCATTTTTCATTTACACGACACCGATGTTTTTGGGTGCCTGAAAACACTACGTTTTGAAAACTTTTTTTTTTAGTGAAAATTAAGTTTTCAAATGTATGTGAATTGATGTGTGTGTGTGATAGCTGGAGGGTGTGCTGGAGGAGTGGCTGGAGAAGTCGATCGGCTCGGGCGATTGGACAGCGAACGCTCGGCACATCACACGCTCCTGGCTCCGGGGCGGCCTGAAGCCCCGGTGCATCACACGAGACCTGCGCTGGGGGACGCCCGTGCCACACGAGGACTTCAAGGAGAAAGTATGAACACACAATCCTGAGATGTTGTTTCTAGTGCTGTCAACGTATTGTGTTAGAGTGATAGTTCAGCCGAATATGAAAATTAGCCCATGATTTACTCATCCTCAAGTCATCATAGGTGACATCACACAATAAGAGTTATATTAAACATGTCCTGGATCTTCCAAGCTTTATAATAGTAATGGCTGTTTCTGTTTTGATTTAAGTTCATACATTTTTGCACTTTTATGATGGACAGATGCACTTTTATGATGGATAAATTGACTTTTATAAAGGATAGATGCACTTTTATGATGGACTAATTGCACTTTTATGATGGATAGATGCACTTTTATGATGGACTGATGCACTTTTATGATGGACAGATGCACTTTTATGATGGACAGATGCACTTTTATGATGGATAGATGCACTTTTATGATGAACAGATGCACTTTTATGATGGACTGATGCACTTTTATGATGGACAGATGCACTTTTATGATGGACAGATGCACTTTTATGATGGACTGATGCACTTTTATGATGGATAGATGCACTTTTATGATGGATAGATGCACTTTTATGATGGATAGATGCACTTTTATGATGGATAGATGCACTTTTATGATGGATAGATGGAATTTTATGATGGACAGATGCACTTTTATGAAGGATAGATGCACTTTTATGATGGACTGATGCACTTTTATGATGGATAAATGGAATTTTTTGATGGATAGATGGAATTTTATGATGGATAGATGCACTTTTATGAAGGATAGATGCACTTTTATGAAGGATAGATGCACTTTTATGAAGGATAGATGCACTTTTATGAAGGATAGATGCACTTTTATGAAGGATAGATGCACTTTTATGATGGACTAGATGCACTTTTATGATGGATAGATGCACTTTTATGATGGACTGATGCACTTTTATGATGGATAGATGCACTTTTATGTTGGATAGATGCACTTTTATCATGGATAGATGGAATTTTATGATGGATAGATGCACTTTTATGATGGATAGATGCACTTTTATGATGGACTGATGCACTTTTATGTTGGATAGATGCACTTTTATGATGGATAGATGCACTTTTATGTTGGATATATGCACTTTTATGATGGATAGATGGAATTTTATGATGGATAGATGCACTTTTATGATGGATAGATGCACTTTTATGATGGATAGATGGAATTTTATGATGGATAGATGCACTTTTATGATGGACTGATGCACTTTTATGATGGATAAATGGACTTTTATGATGGATAGATGGAATTTTATGATGGATAGATGCACTTTTATGATGGACTGATGCACTTTTATGATGGATAAATGGACTTTTATGATGGATAGATGGAATTTTATGATGGATAGATGCACTTTTATGATGGACAGATGCACTTTTATGATGGATAAATGGACTTTTATGATGGATAGATGGAATTTTATGATGGATAGATGCACTTTTATGATGGACAGATGCACTTTTATGATGGATAAATGGACTTTTATGATGGATAGATGGAATTTTATGATGGATAGATGCACTTTTATGAAGGATAGATGCACTTTTATGAAGGATAGATGCACTTTTATGATGGACTGATGCACTTTTATGATGGATAGATGCACTTTTATGATGGATAGATGGAATTTTATGATGGATAGATGCACTTTTATGTTGGATAGATGCACTTTTATCATGGATAGATCTTTATGGACTTACAAACAGAAACGGCCATTCACTGCCATTATAAAGCTTGAAAGAGCCAGGACATTTTTTAACATTACTCTGATTGTATTCGTCTGAAAGAGGAAAGTCGAATACACCTAGGATGACTTGAGGTTGAGTAAATCTTGGGCTGATTTTCAAATTTGCAATGAAATCTAGTTTTTTTTTTACTCAATTAATCGACAGCACTATTGTATTTCGCTAATATTGTCTGTTAATCCAAATGCAAAGTGAACAATGTATTTGTCTGTCCATGAAGGTGTTCTACGTGTGGTTCGACGCTCCTATTGGCTACCTGTCCATCACTGCAAACTACACCGACCAATGGGAGAAATGGTGGAAGAACCCTCAGCAGGTGCTGATCAAGTTTGATATTTCACCTCCTGAGCTTTTATACAACAATAATGAGGATGTTTTTATACAATAATGAGGATGTGCACCGATAAGTCGTTGAAATATTTTATAAAAAAAATAAGAATTGATTTCATGGTGACTTTAAAACATGCAGCTGCAGTCATATCAGCAATTTAGGAAATAAAAGCTGGTGCATTTGTGTAATTTAATGAGTTCTGTTCACATTTAGTCACATTTAATGAATACTCCCAGTTCTCCCACTGATTGACTCAACACTGCTGTCCATAACGGTGTGTTTCAGTGTGTGATTGCCGTGTGTGTCCTATAGGTGGAGCTGTACAACTTCATGGCGAAGGACAACGTTCCCTTTCACAGTGTCGTCTTCCCTTGTTCACTTCTCGGAGCTCAAGACAACTACACACTGGTCAATAACCTCATTGCCACCGGTGAGATGCTATTTTAAATTCAGATCAATATACAAAATATGCATATTTCATGACTATTGCATGAAAAGTTTTAATGTTTTTGAGTCACCAAAGCTGCATTTATTACTGTAAAAATATTAGTGTAAAACATCAGTTCTCTATGTGAATATACAGTAAAGTGTAATTTATTCCTGTGATTTTTCAGCATCATTACTCCAGTCTTCAGTGTCACATGATCCTTCAGAAATCACTCCAATATGAGGATCTGATGCTTGATTGCTTTGGATCAATTTAATTTGTCCTCGCTGAATAAACATATTAAAAAACAATCTTATTGACTCCAGACAGAAGTGTAAATACATAATAAAATTCTGAAATCTCTGGAATCTGATATTTCGGATGTTGTGATTGGCTGTGACCATTCATGGATGTTTTCATGTGTCCAGAATACTTGAATTACGAGGACACCAAGTTCTCCAAGAGCCGCGGTGTGGGTGTGTTCGGGGACATGGCGAAGGACACGGGCATCCCGTCTGACGTGTGGCGCTTCTACCTGCTGTTCCTGCGGCCCGAGGCTCAGGACTCCGCCTTCTCATGGGCCGACATGGCCATCAAGAACAACTCTGAGCTGCTCAACAACCTGGGCAACTTCATTAACAGGTGTGTGTGTGTTGCTGGATCACTCACTCAATCACACACACACTCACACTTATACTCACTCACTCACACACACTTATACACACTCACTCACTCAATAACTCACACTTATACACACACACTCACTCAAACACTCACTCACGCTCACACTATCTCTCTCACACACACTCACACTTTCAGAACATTTCTGAACACTTCATGCGTCTTGATTGATCAGATTGCTCTTATATGGTTTTAATTTTTTTGATTTACACTTTTGCCACAAATTATTCAGTTAGCAAAAACACATGAATTACACTGTGTAAATCTCCCTTTTGCATCAGTTTCATTAACTGTTACTTTTCTTTTATTTCTTTTTTTATCAGTGCTAAGCTTCACATAATTAATTTTGTTGATCAAAATAAATTCCTACATTTCCTGAGAAGTTCAAAAGAAGTCCCAGTAGTTTTGCTATAGTTTTCCTGGCAACACTTGACAATAAGGTTTCACGTAGTAACGATGAACAAAGCATTTATTAATCTTGATTTATAAATTAATGATGTTTGCGCAGGGCAGGGATGTTTGTGAGCAAGTTCTTCGACGGCTGTGTTCCTGAGATGCTCCTGAATGAAGACGATAAGCGTCTCATCGCTCAGGTGTGCTGGGAGCTCAAGCAGTACATCTCGCTGCTGGATAAAGTCAGGTCAGGATTACCCACAATTCCTCATCAACATGTGTGAAAATTTGGATTGTTCCTGAATGACAGCAATTCGGCTTTATGTCTATTAAACCTTTGTAGAAACTCATAATGTAACACATTTATCTACTCTCTTGAATTAATTTTTTTTAAAAGCTATTACAATTATGAAAATGTTACATTTTTGGTTAGTTTATAATGTAATTATATTATTAAATTTAAATTATAATACATTTCTCATAATGTAAAAATTATTACATTATGAGCTTAAAGATTTCATTACGTTTTGAGAATTATTTTGTTATGAACATTTTATTACTATAATAATGTAATACTCATTAGATTATGTGCATTTTTATTATGAGTTGCTACAACCTTTGACAAGGACGATCACGGCAAAGTTTTTAGTTTGGATATAAACAGTGATGTCAGCGGTAGTGATCAAAATAGAGCAAATTTCTTGCTTCAAATAAAAATTGTTTATTACACCCGTAGGTGGCGACAAGTGACTCTATTTGTCATTGAATCATTTGTTCAAGAGAAATGCTGATTCATCCAGTAATGTAACAAGTGACGTATTTATGTGTGAGTTATTGAATCATTCATTCAAGAGATTCGTTAGAAAACGTGGATTCACACAGTAATGAAACAAGTGAAGTATTTTTGAGTGAGTCATGAATCATCGATTCAAACTGTTTTTTTTTTTTTGTTTTTTTTTGGAAGATTCAAATGAATGAAATGTTATTTTGTTGTATGGAGAATCGTTGATATCTTCGAGGCTGTGACTGAATGTGTGTCGTTCTGCTCAGCTCTTTAGTATTTCAGCAGCTATACTACAGTAGTTCCTCTATAACTCAGGGTTACCCGGAAATAGAAGGTACAATTTGTGATTTCCAAATTCACAGAAGATAATTGTATAAAGTTATACAAACAAATGATTTGTTAAACAGAAGCTGTGGGAGCATTCCATGGGAAGCATTTATTTCTCTCAACAGTCGTCCGCATGTATGCGCTTGTTTTGCTATATTGCGCTCGCGCTCCTAACTCTCCTACGACGGGTTTGTTCCAGGATCCGAGACGCTCTGAAGTGCATCCTGAACATCTCTCGTCACGGGAACCAGTACATGCAGGTCAACGAGCCCTGGAAGAAGATTAAAGGAGGAGACGACGACAGGTGAACTAACACTGAACAACACTTCTAAAGCATTTATTCATCTAATTTAACTTTTCTGGGTTTTTTTTTAGAAAATAATTTATAAAATTAAAATTTATAAGTAACAAATGTATTGCTCATTGTTAGTTAACTAATTAACCAATTAGATCTTCTTGTAAAGTGTCGCCATTAATTCTAAAGAGAAATTTCAAAAAATTAAAAACATAAAAGCTAACTCGTAGAGTGTGTGTGTGTGCTGCAGACAGCGTGCCGGGACCGTGACGGGTGTGTGTGTGAACGTGGCGTGTCTCCTGTCCGCCGTGCTGGAGCCGTATATGCCGACGGTCAGCCACACCATCCGCGTCCAGCTCCAGGCTCCGCCCACCTGTGCCAGTGCCCAGCTGCAGGGCCCGGGGAGCTTCGTCTGCTCACTGCCGGCCGGACACCGCATCGGCACGGTGAACATTCACTTTTTTACTTTTTTTTACTTATTATTATTTATTAATATTTTTTATATTATTAATAACTTATTAAAAAAATACATAATTTCATAAAATAAATAATTTCATTATATAATAATAATAATTATTATTATTATTTATAATGTGGTTTTCTTTTTACATATTTTAACTTTTTTTTATAAATTTTTTTCTCTCCTCTCTTTAATTCGGAAGCGTATTGCATTCACTTGAAGAAACAAAATGTACTCTGTTTTTCAGAATTTAAAGGGTTAGTTCACCCAAAAATGAAAATTATTTGCTTGAATTAACCCTTTAACGAGTTAATTATCTTAGAATTACAAGATAATTTTTCATGGAAAATAAGTTTTTGCTCAGTTTTTTTGAATTAATGACTTAAAAACTCAGAAATTCAGAAAAACAGAGCAAAAACTTCTTTTCCATGAAAAATGATCTTGTAATTCTGAGATAATTAACTAGTTAAATTCAGAAAAACAGAGTAGATTTTGTTGTGAATGCGATACACTTCCGTACTTTTACTTTTTGTTTTAACATTTTTTTTTACTTTTTTTCCCTCTCCTTTATTTTTTATTTACTTATTATTATTTTTATTTTTTAATCTCTTACCCTCCTTTACTCTGTTTAAATTTTTTTACTTATTATTTTTTATATTCATTCACCTTTTCTTTTCTTTTTACTTAAAAAAACCCTGTCTTTGGCTCTCCTACAGGTCAGTCCGTTGTTCCAGAAGTTGGAGAACGAACAGATCGAGGCTCTGAGGAAAAGATTTGGAGGTCAACAGGTTCGTCAAACACATTCATGCATTATTGAGCAGATTCTCCTGCAGAAACCGAAAGCCAGATTTAACAAAACCCTCAAAATCCATCAAAAACTTGAAATTTTGGATTTTTTTTAAATGGAAAAAAATTATACTAAATAATATTATAATAAAAAATAAATTAAAAAAATTAAATAAATATTTCTAATCTCAGTTGTTCTCCCACTCTCCATATTTTTTATCTATATACGTTAACATTTTTTATATAATTATTATAATTTATATTTTAAAAGAATATCAGCTAGAAATTGCTATTTGTGACTGTGATCTCTATAAAATGATGTTAAGAAATCTGGAAAAGTTGTGGAAATTAATTTTTGGAGAATTATTCTATATTTAATTATGTAACTATATTTAATTTTCTACTTTGACACTCTAGTTAGTAAAACCATGTTTTCTATTTATACACATATATATATATATTACTAGTGTAAGCGTGTAAATTAGTCAGACAGAAGTGTAATTAAACCCTGATTAATTAAAATCAAGCCTTTCCAGCAACATGAGCTGAAGGATCTGATGATGTTCATTATCTACGGTTGTTTGTCTGATTCTCTGCCTCTCTCAGCCAGAAGAGGAGTGTGTTGAAGCGAAGGTAGACACGTGTGTGTGTGTGTCTGTGTGTGTGTGTGTGTGAGTGAGAGAGAGCCGCTCTCTGTTCTCACGGCTTTGTGTGTGTTTTCACAATGACTGAGTGTGAAATGGATTCAGTGATGTCTATATGTTCTGGATCAAAGCGTGTGTGTGTGTGTGCGTGTGTGTGTGTGTGTGTGTCAGTCTCTAACGGCCTCCGGCTGCGACTCAAACACAACAAACCTTGTTTTATATTCTGTCTAACGTTTATTTTAGAGCGTTATATTTCACAGATCTGTGTGTACTAACAGATATTTCTGCATGTGTGTGTGTGTGGTTGCTTTTATGAATGATCAAATTATTGTTACATATAATTATTAAAGATTTGGACAATTTTTATTTCTATAATAATTATAACAAATTTTTATAATTAAAACAAATATAAAGAAACAAATGTATGCGACCCCCTTTTTTTTTATTCTGAAACATTTGCAAAATTGATGTTGTGCCTCTAGACCCAAAGTTCCAGCAGCGCTGCAGCCGACACCAAACCTGGAGCGCCACACCTGACCCCTGACCCCGAGAGAGTCACACACCTGACCACTCTAGTGGCTGAACAAGTAAGAACACACACTCACTCATTCTCACTCACTCACTGATGCACACATATTCCACACACACTCTCTAACATTCAGCATGCACACACATACTCTTACACACACTCACACACGTACATGCATATAAAGTGATTAAACTCATTAACTATTAAAAGCAATTTAGAAAATATTTTATATAATGTTTTTTAGCATTTTAAATACCTGGGGTGAACCGAACACCAAACTTGGTTACTGTAGTTTATCTGAAAAAAATATTTGAAAAAAGAAAAAAGCAAAATACTGCTGCGAATTTGACTTTACTATGCCAAAAAATGCAAACATTGACTACAACATAATCAGCTATTCATATTTTGCTCATTCTCTCTGGTTTTGCATGTGTTCATAATTTCTTTGTACGATAACTCAGCCAAAATTTATCGGAAAAAAATGACGTACAATTTGTTGTGTTTTATTGCGTTATCACAAATAAAGCTATCGACTCTAAGCGCAACTACGCAATATGACTAGACTACAAAATCTTTAACACATTTTTAATAATATTTGAACAAAGAGTGAAAATGTTAATTCTCCAGAATGTGTGTGTGTGTGTGTGTGTACACATATATATATAGATATATATATATAATGTATGAAGCATTTCGTATTGAAAAAATAATACTGTTTTTTGTATTTTCAATATAGTCTAATTTCAAGTACGCCCCATTTTCCTCCAGTAGCTGTATTTATTGTGTATTTTCTCACACATATTCATAATTTCCCCTTTTATCACATTGTTTTATCCTTTATTGTGTTAGAATATTGAAAAATATAAAATGAACACGAAATTTTTAATAATTTTTTTAATGTATATTTAATATATATAAAAATATTTTATTAATTTTTTACAGGATTTTTTTTCTCATTTAATAATTTTCTTTCCACTCATGTTATGAAAGTGTGCAGTTAATGTGTATTTATCAGTCGATTTATAATTCTTCGATGTGCGTTCATGTTTCAGGGCGATAAAGTACGAGCTCTGAAAGCTCAGAAAGTGGACAAGTCGGTCATCGGGGAAGAAGTCGCCAAATTACTCGAGCTGAAAAAACAACTCAGTCTCGCGGAGGGCAAGAACACAGAGCCGGCGCCTCAGAAAGCCAAGAAGAAATGAACATGAAGAAAAAGAATAAAAACGTTCTATTTTTTACAATATTTTCTGGGAATTACAGGAGAAACTGGAAAAATGAGAATATTGTGCAAAAGTTCATTTATTTCAGTAATTCAACTTAAAAGATGAAACTAATATATTATATAGACTCATTACATGCAAAGTGAGATATTTCAAGCCTTTATTTGGATTACAGACTTTCATAATATTCTAATTATGAATTTGGGATTTTCATAAGCTATAAGCCATAATCATCACAATTATAACAAATAAAGGCTTGAAATATCTCACTTTGCATGTAATGATTCTATATAATATATTAGTTTCACCTTTTAAGTTGAATTACTGAACATTTGCACCATATTCAAATTTTTCGAGTTGCACCTGTATATATAAATATTACCTGGGAACTATATGGGATTTACCCACTCCTATAAAAATGCAACCAATCTTTTTTTAAAAGCAGTGAAATCTGTCAAAAATCCTTTTAAAATGCAATAAAATTAATGTATTACCCGTTTAATTCTTCAGATTTGTAACTGTGGTACAACCATGCATTTCATTCATACACTCAAACACTTATACAGAAATCTCACAGACTCGATTCAGTTCATTTAAAAAAGTTTAATAGCAAAATGTGTGTAGTACAAGTCTAAATAAAATTCAGATAAAAATTTGCTACTCTAATACAGTAATTGGGCATGCACGTTTCTTATCTAAACATTAGGGTGATTACATGTCATGATGATTATGTGATTACACGTATAGAAAAATAGGCATGGATCAGAGGCAGAGAGCGTTAAAAACTGCTATTATTCTGAAAAAGTTTCATAAGTGAGAGCAAAATCACATTCATAGTCTTCATCTAAAACACACACACACACTCGTGCTTAGAGGCCTCGGGTTGATGGTGAGCGCAGAGAGAAACGGCTCACAATCGATCAGAATAACAGTCCTGAGCTCCTAATCTCACGTCACACCAGTTACAATCTCAGTTACGGACACACTCGCGTCTGCTTCTACGACCTGTTTATTGCAGTTCTGCTACGTTCCCCACAGACACACTCACAGATGAACCATGAGTGTTCACACACTCAAACAGTTCATTAACCTTTGGGTGTTTTCATACAATTTAGTGCGTTTTAGTCTTCGTTTAACAGATCTCACGAAAACCGGTCAAAAACACCCGACTCTAGTTATATTTTGCTTAAAACAAAGGTGTTTTATTTTGATTTTTTTGCATTGTGATTTGGTTAAATCTTTGGTTGATTTGGTTAAATCATTTTTTATTAATGTAACACAAAATATCTCTTTAATTTGTGTCCTGTGATAATTTAAGTCTTAAAGATTGCTCATTTAAATGTTTAATGCATTGTATTAGTCTTTTTAATTTAGTGGAAATCATTTTTTTTAAGTCTAATTTATTCTTTGCTTTTGATATTTTATTGCTGTAATGCAATCTTATTCTTTAATTTATTCGTATCGTCTTTGGTTAATTTCTAACGTTTAAACATCATAATAGTAATTTTTGTTGATTTAAATGTCTGAAGGAAAGTATTACAGCTCGTTTAATTTACTGCAAAAATTGTAAAACCTCAGTAAAATAGGCTTCTTTTTTATTGCTTTTCATACGTTAATTTTAAATAAATGCCCTTGCCTTTAATTTTTGCTTTAAATGTTTAACGCAATGCATTACTGTAATTTTAATTTTCTGCAAAACTTACTGATTTAAATGTTTACACAATGTGTTAGTCATTTAAATCTAGTGCAAAAAAACTGGAAAAGAGTTAAATTTGAAAAGGCACTTGCCTTTAATTTTTTGCTTATTTTAAAAGAATGCATTAGTCATTTTTAATTTCTTTTGTGTGTGTGTGTAAAATAGGCTTTAAATTTAAAATTAAAAAATTAGCTAGGCTTTATTTTCTCATGATCTAATTTCATATTAACTTTAGTTATTTTTGTTCATTGTTCATAATTCGTGATATTCTTTAAACTGTAACATTGATCATAGTTTAATTAAATTAGGCTTGTTTTTTCATCTAATTTCTTTTTTCATTCGATGTTTACATGAATGTAGTGCCATCTCATTCTTTATTTTATTCAAAGTGTCAAATTGTAACATTTGACTGAATTTGAATTGAACTGAAGACGGCTTTGTGTTCTTTAAGCCCAATCTGAATTGTGTTCGGGGTGAGGTTTGACCGGGGACGTGTTTCTCTCGTCGCGCTCCACATTCTTTCTTTTCTACGGCTTGATCTGACTTTCTCTTTCTCTCTCGGCGGGAGACGCTCTGCGAACCTCCTTCTCTTTCTCCCCGTCCCACGTGTCTTTTATCTCCTTCTAAATGTGCATTTCATGGTCAATTGTTCAACCGCTTCAGCCCTGTTGCTCTTCACCTCCTGGTGTTGACGAGTCTCTCGATGAGCGCGCGCCTCGTCCTCTGCACCTCCTCTCCCAAACGCTCGATCTCGGCTTTGAGGCGTTCGTTCTGATCCGTCAGCTCCTGCACTTTCCTCTCGTTCTCCTGCTCGCGCTCTCTCCTGCTCTTCTTCCCGGGGACGGAGAGCACAGCGCGTCGGTGCTTCGCTTTCTCTTTCCGGGACGCGAGGAGGCGGGAGGGGACGCGGGCGGGGAGCAGTTTAGCGAAGGCGAACGGACGCCGAAGAGCAGGACGACGTGTCGGGAACGGTCGGGAGTTCCTCCTCGCTGACCGCGGAGACGAAGGCGGATTGAGGTGGTATCCGCCGCTAACCATCGTTTCGAGCCGAGCCAACGCCTCCTTCGCTTAGCAGCTCGAAGAACTCCGGCGGAAGCAAGTCTCCTCCGGACGAGACGTGTTCGGAATCGGCTCTCCGGTCGTCCTGTCGGGGGAGGCGTTGGCGTAGTCGGCGGGTCGTCGGTGACGCGTTGCACGCCATCTCCCCATACCTGCCCCTCCGTCAGCCAGGTGAGCGAACAGCTCTCCAACACATCCAGAAACTCAGGCTCCTTCTGCATTGAGAAGAGAAACCGTTCAGGGGAAAGCGTGTACGGACGCGAACTATAGCACAGCGTTTGACATTACTGACCTCGGAGCAAGGCGGGGCTCGCGTGAGTTTGGCCCCGCCTCCGTCGGAGCCCAGTATATCCTGTAGGTCTTCATACCACGCCTCCAACTCTGCACCACACAGCGGCCCCACACCAGGGGGTACAGCCACTCCGCAGTCATCGCACCAATCAGTCGCTATCCACAGACACAATACGATATGCTCCCACACCTAGCACACCAGACCTGGCCCACATAAAAATACACAAACTATCTAAAAGAAGTGCTAAACACAAACCTCTGAATGATGTTGCTGTGGTGTGATGAAGAGACGATACATCTAGTGGGAGCTTTAACGCATCAGCAGCACACCTGCGCCGCAGGTTTGGAGAATAGCTGATTTATTTGGGTGACCCGCTATATTATACGGGACATTGAGATTGACTGCTCGGCCACTGGGTGCAACAAGGACACATAGTGGACGAGCAGCGTTACTGCACAATAAATAATCAGCTTTATGGAGTTTCAGATGCATGCATTGACTGAAAAATAATCATTATTATTTATTGTAGCCTGTTTAGTGTTTGTTTATATTGAAATCATTCAAAGTTATTGTACTTCAAAAAAAAAAAAGATTAAAAGGTGCTCACCTTTAAAAGTCCCTCTTGTCAATCAAGTTTGAATGTGGGTTGGCGGCGATATTTTGTCCCAATAATTCTAGAGAAATAAAAAATGGATCTTGTTAAGCTCGGTTACAAAAACCATTTAAGAGTAAAAAAGTAAAGAATGTTAAAGCAAAACACATGCAAGAACAAAGATGAAGATGTATCATAGCGGGAGGGGCTTGTGAATAATTAAGAACGATTGAATGCTCGTTAAAAAAAATAACCGGTAGCAATTATTGATTCTTTAATCTAAAATTAGGTCATTGTGATTTTTTAATGTAAACAAAGGCGCATTGTGTGCTCGAGGGCGCCCTCTGCGTGAGTCTGAGCGCTGACGGTCTGTCAAAACAAGCTCAATGAATCTCGCCTTCAATGCGAACACATTCAAGTTCAGCTGAAAGCACACCTCAGAACTCGTCTGACATGTAAACGCGACAAACGCGCTACTTTACATGTCTGTGAGACCATGAAAACAGCCCTAAAATATGCACCTGAGGCACTCCCGAGTGTTTTATTGTTTTTATATAAATCCTAATGCGGTGTAAAGCGACATAACGACATAAATAGACTTTATATTATCTATTATTAAAGCTATAATAATTATGTAATGGCGTTTATTTGTTGTATTCTGGCTTGTTTCTTCCAAACATGACAAAATGGAATATTTTAAAATTAAAAAATTACACGATAATTAACTTCGTATGTCACGTAAATAGTTTAAATACAGTTTCTTACATAAACTGTCAATCTCGAGCGGGGTGTTTAACGAAACTGACAGCGAGCCAATGACGTCATGGAATCAAAGTACAGGAGCGAGGAAACAAAGGGCGAACACTTCACACCAAAATAACACTTTAAAAGTACTTTAACGACATAAAAACACAGCGAGTTAGCCATCATGACTACATCCATTTGATTACTTAAACTGTAAAAAGTTAGTTAGCGCGGCTCCGTTCGCGCAGTGTCACTGGCGATCAATAAACAAAATATCCGTTAAAAATAAAACGTTCGCAAAAAAAGTTCTGAGGTGCGCGTCTAAAATGCCGCGAATGTGACGAAATGACAGCTGTCATTGCGTTGTTTTGTAAGCAAGTAACTATTAAAGTAAAATAAACGAGGAAATTAGAGCGCAACGCTGTTGCGTTAAATAAAGAAAATAACGGACGGGAAAGAAGGATAATCCTGTGAAATTTGAGTTGAGCAACTGTATTCCAAAAACAGCATGGGATAGTCGCCAAAGCATGCGCATTCCTGTATCCCAAAAGGAAAAGCTTGACAAACAGGAAAAGTGCGTTACATCAGATAACAATAAAGAATAGATAAATAGATGACACTCACCCTTTTCTTTTTATTATTTCTTTTCCTCGGTTGTTTCGGATTCAGGGTCTGTGTGTGTTTTTGTAGAGATTGGTGATAGCTCATGTTAACCATTGTTCAGTTGAAGTCACCGAGTGTGGATTTCGGAAACTCCCGGGGACATTTATAGAGTGACTCCAACCGAACTCTGGGGGAAGGATCTCAAGGTGCAACCTAACGGAGATGGCGCGGAACTGACAGGAGATGGTCGGCCGTGTGCGCCAATCAAGCGAGGCGGTCGAAATTCTTCTGCTTAGAGACATCCAATGAGCAGGCGCGCTGGGCGGGAGGGGCGGGACTTATTGACTTTGCTGGTTGTCTCGCTCGGTGCGAGTTTGTGTGAGCGGGAAGATGTGATGCAGTCATAAGACGGCCAGGACGAATTTGGGGCGTAAGGGAGTCACATGAAAGGAATGATGCAATCGTTGGCAACCGGTTTCTAGTTGGAGATAAGACTAGCAGAACCCGAGCATGTTTTATTAAACAACCTTTAGTTAAAAAGAAAAAAGAAAAAAACCTGACAAACTACCCTATAAGGATGTAGGAAAATGTGTCCATTTTTTTTGCTTGCGTTCGCATATGCACATATAAAAAAATAGGTAGCGTAAATATCCGTCGTCATCGTCGTCGTCGTGTGATTTTGTACACATTTATTCGCTTTTTTTCATCTTTAATAATTCCACTCTAGTGACCTGAGGCGATTCTTTCATGTTTCCAAGTGCATCCAGTTCAGCACTATATGGAACTGGGATATTCCATAGGAGTTTGAACAATCCCACCCCACCCACTGCGTTCCTCAGACATTTCATTCGACAACACAAGACACTAGCCTAACGTTACACAATCGGCAATTCGACTTAATAAAGTATAGATTTTGCATTAAAAAAAAACAACATAAAAGAACTTGAGTTGTTGGCATGTTATTGTTCAACACACCTGTTTAGAGTCACTAAATGAGCCCATAAAGTGACGTTGATATGGTAAAGGTCATTATCTAGTTCACAGATAAGTCTTGAAAGATCTTCCAGTGTAAATCAGCATAAGATTAGGTTTTAATCTGTGTCCTAGAATCCGCCCTAAATGTATAGCATATTTTCCAACATGGATCGATAGGACACTCATATTGTGGATGTTTCAAAACGTTTTTCTAAATTTCAGAATGCTGTAATTTGGTCATCCCAAGTAATTACAGATTGTAAGTGTTTTCAGAGAGTATATATTATTTGCTTATTGGCATCGATGGTTCCAAAGAACCTTTAACATCCATTGGACAAAAAGTTCTTTATAGTGGAAAAATGTTCATCAGATTATTAAAATGTTTTTGACACTAAGAAATGTTTTAAGAACTGTTAGCAATACCTGAGTGGCACCAGCACAACATTTTTAAATTATCTGAACACTGAAACACCCAAGTATTGTTTCAACATGGGTAAAGGATAGTTCACCCAAAAACGTCATAATTTACTACTCGTATATCAAAATAGGATATTTTGAAGAATGTTGGTAGCCATTGACTTCCATAGTATTTTTCCCTTTGCTTTTCTGGTTACCGACATTCTTCAAAATATCTTATTTTGTGTTCAACAGAGGAAATTCATACATGTTTGGAACAACTTGAGGGTGAGTAAATGTCAAATGATGACAGAATTTTAATTTAAAATATGACATTCTGTTGGACAGTTCTGTTGGACAGTTGACGGTTGGTAGCCTTCGAGTTTTTATCCTCTACTTTTCTTGGTTACTGACATTCTTCAAAATATCTTCGTTTGTGTTTAGCAGAACAAAGAAACTCATACATGTTTGGAACAACTTGAGGGTGAGTAAATGTCAAATGATGACAGAATTTTAATTTAAAATATGACATTCTGTTGGACAGTTCTGTTGGACAGTTGACGGTTTCTTGGTTACTGACATTCTTCAAAATATCTTCTTTTGTGTTTAGCAGAACAAAGAAACTCATACATGTTTGGAGCAACGTTCCCAGGGTGGGTAAACTTGAGGGTAAATTATGACAAATTGTTTAATTATTGGGTGAACTGTTCCTTTAAGACTGTTGCTGTGGCACTGGGAATAACTACAACAATGGTTGTTTATACGGTAAAACACCTACTTTTTCGTGAGTCTACAGTTCTGACACATGTTTGACAGTTGATTGATACTCAACGCGCCAAGTCAAAAATTCAAACGTAAATGATCGAGATGATGTCACAGCCTTGTTTTAAAGCATCCCTAATTTGTTGTCCTCCAGTCTTTGGTCGTCCTGTAATATGATCCTTCAAATAAAATGACGGTAATTCGTTTAGAATGGTATTTAATTAACAGGTGTACAGCCCCCGTTTGAATCGCCTGACCTGTAACTCTTGGCCAACTGATGTCACCGGGGACTCATCTTCGTTAGTATTCTGAAACTATTCCAAACACAAGAGTTAAGTAGTTAAACTTGCATGGTGCAAAGCGTGCAATGTATTGCCTAGCAACAGCGCAAGTGGGATGCGCGTAAGGTTAGCGAATAGAAACCTCAAATACTGTTTCCAGGAGCAGGGCAGCGCTCGCGTGGAGACGTCACGATCGGTTGGCTGTTGCTGTGTAGTGTGTATTATTCTCCCCACTGCCTAATGGTTATCACCTCCGAGCGTGTAATTCTATTGGCAGGTTACTCCCTTTATTCCCTAAAGTTGTGTTTACTCAACATTTCTTTGAAGTTTTAACAGGTTTAACTCTCAATAACTCGCTGTGTTTGGAAAACTTTGTCGAGTTACCTGCCTTCAACACAGTAGGAGGTTGATCTGATTTATATTTCTAACTCGCACCCAAGACTCACACCCAAAATGTTCATATTGTGCCAGCGAATCACATTTCTGCTCAAGAGAATAACACCTTTTACAACACCATATGCTGAAATATCTCTGATTTCCTACATCTTTCCTCCACACTAAATAGGTTTTATCTGCGATTTCCCTCAGTAATTATAAAGTACTTACGGGCGAACCATTTTTTGTTTCCTCAGCTAACTGACACAATAAGGCCAATAAAGGTATGCGTGTGTGTAGAATCATTTTATAGAAGACGAACAGAAAAAATCTTTCTCTCAGGATATTCTCGCCTCCTGCTCAATTCAACGAAACCACATTTCTTGAAGAAGTTCACGAGCATCTAAGGTTACCAGAGCCGTTTGAATTTAATTTTAATGACATTCCGAGTAGTTTGAGGCTGATCATAAATTCGGCGGGAATTAACATTTGTAGCCTAGTTGTTTTCTTCTTTATTGACTAGACTACACAGAAAAACATAGAAGACAGCTATTTTTTCTTGCTTTATTTTATATAAAGCATGGTTATTGAGAAGAGACTGGTACAAACAGTTATCAAAACAACTTAGAATATGTAAATGCATATTATTGATCACATTTCTTAATTTAGAATTTAACATCTGAAGATAAATCATCCATTGTAGAGACAAAAAACAATAGCCTACAAATACGCCAGATTATTTGCTTCTTCTTCTTTTTTTTACAATATCCAAAGTTAAAAAAGGTGTAATTTTAGAACACTCCCTTCAAATGTACAGAAGTGTATCTATTTATTTTTGTACCAGGGCGCGTTTTGCTCCTCACGAGTGGCTCTCTCGCGCCTCCTAGTGGCTTAGAAATTGTACGGAATTCCCAACCCCGACAGCAGCTACTGCGCATGCGTGGAAGAAAACTCCATGATTTTTTTTGGCACGGGATCCTAAGGAAAAATAGGAACTTGGAAACGAAGATAAACTAAAAGCACCACCACACAGCCACAATCCACTCCTCGCTCGCATATGCACACAGTCAAGACGCGTAGGAGAGTTCTGAACCTTTGAATGAAGCGATCGCACGCTCCACGGCCGAGCAGGATTCACGCGAAATTGGACGACAATGCACGGGGCGCAATAAAACCAAGCGTTATTGCTCTTTGTTTTTAAGCAGGACGGCTCGGATGGATGAAGACGCGGGGAAGTGCCTAAAAATCACACGGCGTTAATAACAGCTCAAGAAACGGCGACATTTGCAACTCGAGTCCATCGAGACGCTTGTTCTGTCTTTCGCCTGTGTTGTGCAGCGCGCCGAAGAAGCAGGAAACTTCGTAAACAGAGAGGTACGTAGCCTGCGAGCTAACGAAAGCTAACAGCGCGTTACGCTGTACGCGACGCGTCAAACTCGAACGCTTCCGTTTTAATGTAACGAAGAACGCTTTATTGGTTAAAATCGTAATGTTATCGCATGTCCCGTAAGCTTACAATATAAATGGGATGTTCAGAATGGGCCAGCTAGCCGTCAATACGCGACATTTGTTTATTCTTCGGGACGTACAATCTTCAAAAGTACCAGTTCTATACGTAGGCGTATGTATTACTATTTACTTCACATATTTACGTCCTCCTTTCTCCGAAACTTTGCGCACTTTTTATTTGTGGTGGTTACTAGTTTTCTCTAGCTCGCTGCTCCACTAGTCAAATCCCGTCATAGCCTGAGCATTAGCCGCTTCACAGTCATCCGCCTTATGCCAGAATAAAAAAACCGTTAAAAATTCATGGATTTAGGCTGTGACATCATCTCGATCACTTACATTTGAATTTTTAACTTGGCGCGTTGAGTATCAATTTCAACTGTCACTTTTCACTCTACTGTCAACCATATGTCAGAACTGTACATTAACAAAAAGTACCGTGTTTTGGGACTTGTACACTAGGACCACCGTGGTATTCAGAGCCAGAAACCGTGGTACATGTATTTGGTGATCAAACATTACTTTATTGTATATAAATATAATCTAAAGTTTCAAATATCATCTATAAATGTAAACATTTTTCTAGTGGTTAAATTGAAAACCGTTACATAATTGTTTATATTACTCAAACAAAGCCAATCCCACCTGAAATGTATTTTTTTAGGTAGTTAACACTTTACAATTAGGTTCATTAATTAACATTTGTTCATGTATTTACTAATATACTAGTATATTCATCTTTGTTAATGTTAATAAAAATTGCCTACAGCTGTACATTGTAGTTCACAGTGCATTAACTAATGTTAACAAATACAACCTTTGGTTTAAATTATATATTAGTAAATATTGACATGAGTATTGATTTAGAATAATAAATGCTGAAAACTTTTTTTTTATTTTTTGCTAAAAAGACGTATTGTTCATGTTAACTAAGGTAGTTATCGAATGCCAACTAATGAACCTTATTGTAAAATGTTAGCATTTTTTCTTTGTTTTTCAGGTTGTCAGCTTGTGGAGGGTTCCGTAAGATCATCCCAGTCCATTTAAGAGGACGTCGGAGGATTGTGTCCAGACGGATTTGTTGTTCTGTGGCATTGTGCTTCGTTAATGCTGCGTATATGTCCTCCAAAGGGTGTATTTCACGAATGGTGCTGACCAAGGCTGTATAAAAATGAAAAGGTACAAAGCAAATGTGCTAAGTTGCAGATATCGATACACACTGCAATGTTGATCTGCACTACAACTGCATTTATTACATTCTGTTTGCATGATTGTATGTGTTGAATACAAAAACCTACAAGGATTAACAAAGTGATTACCATAATACAATCTGCCACTTCACTGATTTATTGTAAATGTTTGTCACTACATGAATCACACATGTGATCTGAATCAAGAGAATTCAGATTAAATGCCCAGAAGTGATGTGACAATATTCAATGTGAACACAACTCAAACTGAAAATAAGCTGATCTTCACCAAATCTAATTTGGTTCTGAATTGAAACTGGTTTCTGTCTATAGGAGCTGGATGTGTGTGAGCAGAAAATGACGGGGGGCAGTGAGAGTGCAGCAGGTGAAAAAGATGGAGGTACGGCGCTCATCGCTCAGATCCCGGTTGGCTGGCAGAGGAAAGTGGGAGATGGGCTTGTGTCTTACATCAGGTACGTTTACACTGTGACATGTTTGATGCTCTTCTTAAATATGAACAGTGTTTCTATTAAAAGGTTCATGGGGAACATTTTTCACCAAGTTGCCTGACAATGATGATTACGCACATGCAAGTGCATTTAGCTTTTATGCTAGGGTTTCTGGTGCGGAGTGTGTTTGACATTTAGGGTTTAGTTAGTGTGGAAGAGGTTCTCCATACTGGTCCGCGGTAGAGTTTAGGTGAAGGTCAGTATGGTTTGTAAGTGGCAAAGCAAACTGGGGCAGAGTCTATCAGTCACGTTCTAGAGGTAGAAATACCTCTAAGTGTATAAGACATTACAGATCCTGCAGTCATGTATTAGTTTAAGCAGGTTAAGCTCATCACAGCAATGGTTACATGTGTTCATAATGGTTAAAATAATGTGGAAGAATGTGTATTTTAAATTTGGAGTCATCTGAACTCCTCACATGCAAGATTACAGTTTATACCACAGGGCTGTTGAATGCTCGGATCTGATTGGTTGATGAACTTGTGCTATTATTTTTAGGGAAATGCAGGATAAAGTCAGTGCCTGGCAGGTTTCGAACCGCATTACAGATCCATATCACTTCACCAAATGATTTCCGTTATTTCCAATTTCCTTACAGCCGATAAGAGCAAAAGGGCAAAACCCACTTCGACACTGACCAAGCAAATAAATATAGGATAAAAAGTCAAATTATTTCCATGCTTTTACCAAAAAATTAAGTTTTGTTATGTACTCACACACACTCATACAGAACAGACACATATTTACGTTTTTGAATAAGCAGTGAATGTGTGTGATGAAATTAGTCCTACACACAGGGGCTTTTTTTATGGATAACCTGACAAATGTCTTGAAATATGACGTGATTCTGAACAATGTGTTGAGGTGTAGTAACTGTAGTAAAAGCATAAAACATTACTCTGGTCCATTGAATTATTCGAAAATTATAAAGCGGTGTGGCCACGTTACCACCTCGGGTGTGCATTATTTTCTAAAAAATTTGTCATTGTGACTCGTCAGATCTGTCAAACTGTCATGTTAATCTTCCTGTTCTCCAGCCCGAGTGGTACAGTCCTTCGATCTGTGGATGAGGTGAGGGTGTATCTGCGGACAGACGGCACCTGTAAGTGTGGTCTCAGAGTGCCCGCTTGTCCCAAATAAGGTGAGGTCAATATTCAGTGCGGAAGCCGCCTCATTTATGTTTCCAGTGCAAATTATGTTTTTCAGTCGTTCCAGTTTTTTTGTGATTGTTGCAGGTAGAAATCCTTGATTATGCGGCCCGTTTTCTTAAATGCGATGGAATATGCGGGATGTTTATGTGATGAAATTACAGTTAAAGGGTTCGTTCACCAAAAATGAAATTGATGTCATTAATGACTCTCCCTCATGTCGATCCCAAGCCCGTTCATCTTCAGAACACAGTTTAAGATATTTTAGATTTAGTCCGAGAGCTTCGGTCCCTCCATTGAACATGTCCTTGTCCAGAAAGGAAATAAAGACATCATCAAAGTAGTCATACTACATCACAGAAAGAGCTGGAATATTTAACTTCTCATCTTGTGTTATTTCAGACCTTAATAAACGCATCAAACTTACAAAACATTGAGTCAAACAAGTCCTGTAGCTTTACAAAAATGAATATGCTACAACTTCTGTAAAAATGAATGAATAAAAAAAGTGTGCTCCTGCTTTACAGCTTTTCGATGATGTTCACGTCGATGTAATTACATCACTTCATAACGTTCCCATGACAACGGGGAAGCGGCTACTCTTGTTTGGAAGCGAACGCAACATTTTTCAACTTTCTGCTAAGATTTATGTGACTTTTTTGCAATGAAAATGCGAGGATTATGAAATCATGCAAGCCTCGCATATTTTGCCCGGAAATCGGCAATTTATGCGGCTGAAATTGCTGCATATTCGGAAAAGTCGGCCCCTGCATAAATATGTGGACTGATTATGCACTGAATCATGCGATCGCATAATCATTTTTTTCTGGAGGGACTGGTTTTAATGATTGCAGTTATGTTCGTAATGCACTGCTAGCAGACTGCATTATGAAACTGATTTATAAAATGTTATGTTGCATGTTTCAGTGTCCGCTCATTATCATTTGATAAATAAACTGGTAGGTCATCCGGCTATTCCATGCATACGGAAAGTTTGCTTAGTGTGTGCATTAGAAATACGTCAAACGTCAGAAATAATAAGAAGAGTGGGCATACAATTCTGAACAGAGTTGCAACTTTATTTCATGCATTGAAATAAATGTCATTTTAAATCAACACAGGTCTTTAATTTTGACCCTGCTGCGATGGTCCAAGCTCCTGGTCATCATTCGAGTAAAGTAGAGGAAGACATGACCAAACTCTGTAACCATCGCAGGAAAGTTGATGCCATGGCAGCATTATGCCAAAGCAGGCAACCCTCCCAACCCCCACCGCCGGCTCAAGCCACAGGTACTGCATCTTAATACACACATTATTCCAACACACTTACTTTTTAGAAGGAATTTTACAGTAATCTAATGTAATTTTACATTACTGTAAATTCATATTTTGGTTTGTTTGTACAAATTCAGGGGCGAGTTGAGCTGATTATCGTTATTGAACCCAGAATATTCCTTTAACGTTTGTCTTAAAGAAGTAGTTCACTTTTAAAAAAAACTTTTGCTGATAATTTACTCACCCCCATGTCATCCAAGATATCCATGTCATTCTTTCTTCAGTCGAAAAAGAAATTCAGGTTTTTGATGAAAACATTCCAGGATTATCTTCCATATAATGGACTTCAGTGGGGTCCAAACGGTTCAAGGTCCAAAAGACAGTTTCAGTGCAAACTGCAAACTAGTCAAAGGGCTTTAAACAATTCTAGACAATGAATAAGAGTCTTATCTAGCGAAACGATCACTCATTTAAAAATAAATCTCTCCTGTGACTCTCCTGTTCAGACTCGTTTATCAAAATAAATGAATCTTTTTACGTGTCATTTGGTTCATTCAACAAATCAAATGAACGAGTTGAATCTGGTACAGTATATATCCAGTTCTGTTCTCATCTTGTATCCAAATATTACCCATTCAAAATATTACATTTGGCTACAGCATGCAGTCAGTCAAGAGTTCATCATCTTCAGTGTTCAGTTTACTACATTTTATACAAATAAATAAAATAGCTCTAGTGTATTCGCCATATCAAAATATGTATTTTGTTAAAATAAGTATTCACCCCTGGAGTTTTTCATGTTTTGCAGCATCGAATCACTGTGGTCTTCATGTTTGTCATTGATCTGTGAATTGTTGCTTTGATGTTTCAGTAGTCACAGCTTTATAGGACTGTTGCAAATAGAAAGTCACTGTTAAAATATGTCATATGATATAGCTACAGTTTGCTAGAAGGCATGTTTGAGACATTAAAGCCAACTGGAAGAAGATTAATGCTTTGTTTTAAGCCAGACACTGCTCATAAGTATATTAATGACAGCACTGGTCTAAAATGGACTTGAATACTTATGCAAATGTTTATTTTGTTATTAATAAGCAGTTTTCACATTGTTCAGTGTCACAAAAAATGAAAATCCACTGTGGTTCGCAAGTAAAACAAGCATTCCCAAAGGGGTTAATGGCTTTTATAGGCACTGCATCTCACCTCGCGATACAATACAAACAACACAAAATGCATTTATTTATTTATGGCGACATTTAATTTGATATTCAAGAAAATTATTGATCTGCCTGCTTTGACACCATTAAATGAGAACTGAGCTGGCTATATATAAAAATGAACTAAATAATGTTTTTACAACAAAATTGAAACTTCATTGAACTTGCGTAGCCCTCAAACCATATTCACTTTATAGCCGTTAATCCTGTAATTGTGGACAAATGTGGGCACAGAGGACTCAGGTCTGGTCCTAATTTTTATTAATTATAAATGTTATCACTGTCTTCTAATAAAGTTTTGTCTATCAATTTATGGTGTTTCTTTTTATTTTGAGGGTATTTTTGAATTTATTTACTTAAAAAAGTACCATATTTTCTATGTAAATTATTTCAATGTAAATTAATTACTATGTAGTTTTATTTATTTTTAACTACATTAACGTATAATTTCAATAAGTTCTTAGAGCTAAAACCTAAAGATGAAGTGGCTTTGCTGTCACCTGGTGTCTTATTTTGGCTTATTTTAGAATACAGTTTTTCCCATTTATTTCTATGGTTGCCCATTTTTGACCCAAATACAAGATTAAGGAGTTTTCTTCACCCACTTGTGTGTGTTTCAGGAGGCAAACTTAGAAAAAGTAGCCAAGTCTTGTACCGCTCAGATAAAGGGAAGTATTTTTTTAAAAATAAATCAAAACTATTTTGCCCACATTTGTCCAGAATACGGTTTTAGGGTTAAGCTGGAATGTGACGCTATTTTCTTCTGGAAACAAACTTTGTTGCATTGTTTACCTGTTATCCCTGTAAAGCTGCTTTGAAAAACTCTATATTCACAATATTGCAAAATTGTTAATGTAGTTATGTCTCTAACGGTGTGCTTGTTTGTTTAAGGAGGTGTTGTGTGTTCATTGGACGGCAGAGAGCTGAGAGGATCGATTGTGGCTCATGGAGACGGCGCCCATTGCACTTACCCTCCTCCAAGACACAACCAGCCCAAATCCAACATTGGCTTTCCTCTGTCCTCTTCTCGCTCTGTTCTGCAACAAAACGGTTCCCCTATCTCACGGCCTCCAGAACAGGGTTCCCCTTTAAAGAAGCCCAAACGCCATTGGCATATGCGAAACAGCAGTGGAGCCCTCATCCACCGATCTCCCAAAACATCCCTCAAAGGACAGTGCATAACCCCGCTTCTCCAAGCAATGTAAAACCAAGTGTGCACACGCATGCGCATCCTCCAGACCCTTCAAACTCCTTTTCCTTATCGCCCTCTTCATCCGTAGCTCTCGGTGGTCGAGCACATTCACAGGGAGTGAGCGTTAAGTCGCCGTCTCCTCTGTCACCCTCACGTACCCTAGACACCTTCTCACCCCACCAACGCTCTCGCCACTCCTCGACGTCTTCGCTCTCAGATCACGGGACGCCGGGGTGTGTCTTCAAACCGTTAAAAGCCACCATGCCATGCTCCTCTCCCAAGCTCCCTCTTGCGCCTTCCAGTCCGTGTAGTCGCTTGGAGGGAATTCTTCAGCACTACAAAGACTGTAGCACCTCCAATGCTAACCAAAGCAACCATCTGTCGTTGGTGCATCCCAGACGTAGGCGACAAGAGGAACGGAATGAGTTCTACTCAAGGACAAGAATTGCTTGGCGGTCCTTTAGGACAGATTCTCAACCAACAGAAGATCCAGCAAAAGAGCCACATCAATAACTCTTTCCCGGCTAGCAGCCTTCTTTCCGCCGCCGCTAAAGCTCAAGTGGCCAACCAGAAAACCCCCGATGCGCTCGCCACACTCCCTCTTACTAGCCTGGACAAGGAGCAACACTCAAAGGTATTGATTAGCACTTTAAACAGTAGCGTCCACCCAACACCCGCCAGAACGCAATCCCTCACCGCTTTGTTGCTCCCGCATTCCCCTTCCCTTTCCCCGGCTTCGCCCGCTGAGAAAACCTGCGGCGCAAACGGCAAAGGCATTCGCCCACTGTTGTAAGCATGCGGAAAGACTCGCACTTGGGGTCGGACTCGGATCTGTGCGGCCGCCGATGCTCATCTCCCCAACTTCTCCACCCGTACCTCTCTCAGACAACCACCGGGTGTCCGTCGCTCCTTCCGAATGCCTCCTTCTCGAACAGTTCGGAGGAAGGAAGGAAACCCGGACTTGGTAATTCAATCCCACTTTCCTCTCCGTCTCCATCCCAGCCTCTTTCCGCTCTACTTCAGCTTCTTAGCATGCAAAGCGCAACCCAGCAAACCATTCCTGGACACCGGCACACAAACACATTGCCCTCTTCACCCAGACCCATCACGCCACAGACGCCATTGCGAAGGACAGTCCACGTTCCGAGTACCCAACCCTCAACCCCAAAGCACAGTGCCCATTCCCGAAACTCCTTCCCAGCTGCCCCAATCCCAACCCTTTACCTTAATGGGTGATGAAACAACCTTGAACCTCAAAAGCACCTCCAGCAACACCTTCCTGAACTTGAGCCAGCCCCACGCGGGCACGACGCCGGACCTCAACAGTTCGATTCTGAGCATGATGAACCAGATGTCCTCGACCTCCTGCTTCCCGGAGAAGAGTTACGAGTCCAAAACGACAGAGACTTGCCCTGACCACAATACCTACCAAATTAGCCAGTCTAATCACAACCAAGCTGTGGAAAGTAAAGGTAAGACTTCTTTTCTTGTGTTTCTTGGTGAAATTTTAAACCAGGGACTTGATTTAAGAAAGTTGTTAAGAAAGTTATGTTGTACAAACATAACTCAGTCAAGTAGTCAATCATTTTTAGAGCCAGACCGATATATCGGCAGGCCGATATTAGGCATTTTCCAAACTATTCGGTATCGGCAGTTATAATGGCCGATTAATGAATATTTCAAAAATAAAATAAAAATTGACAAAACACGCTTGAACCATGTCATGAGTGTTGGTGTTGTATAGTTTGTCCACCAGAGGGCGCTCTACACCGTCCCTGTTGGCAACACTCGTTGAGTTGGGTCACGAGACATACATTTCTTGAATAACAATTAAAAGATCATCTCCATCAGTTCTCTTAAGTCAAATAAGCATGACAAAATTTGTGACTATCATGTCCAGTTTTAAGCCGAGAGTGAAGTGGAATCAGCTAGTAATATTTACGTTACATTCTTACAGTGTAGTTATCTGACTGTCCTTTTAACTTTTGACAATGTGACTGAAGTATTTCTTTAATAAAGCACGTGACACTTACAGCAATGAGACTCATCATCTCTCCTTGGCCTGTTATATTGAAATTGTATGTTTTACAATTTGCAGTATGACATTATCCATTGCTAAATTATGGCTCATCATAGACTAGCTAACCACAAAGCTAGCTAATGCCACTATCATCAGTCTGTTCTGTTGTGACAATAAAAGAAACAAGTTTCTTTTTAAAATGCATTATCATATTATTTTAGTTAAAACTCGTAAATAACTACAAATAACTAATGTTTGGGAAATCTGTTAATGTTTTGTTGCGCGTTTCTGAAAATAAATAAATAAAAAAATCGGCCGATATATCGGAATATCGGATTTTAAAACCAAAAATATTTCTATCGGCCTTCAAAATCCTTTATCGGTTCGGGCTCTAATCATTTTATCCCTTAAAGCCTGGAACACAAAGCCGATGCCGGCAGACTAGCGTGGATGACAGCCGACTGTGTTGTCGCCTAACGTCGGGGTAAAAGCCGCGCTAAAACACACCCGAGAGAACTACTGCCGACTGTTAGCTAGAATGAGCGTTCTGCGCCTGTGTGTAAATGAGACGTCTGTCTATTTCTGCAGATATATTAGTCTATATTCGTCATTCAAAAAGGGAAACCGACGCTGCCGGCTGCAGATACACATACCGTAAACAAAGCAGTGCGTGCTTAAAGGAGTAGTTCACTTTTCAAAAAACTTTTGCTGATAATTTACTCACCCCATGTCATCCAAGATGTCCATGTCATTCTTTCATCAGTCGAAAAGAAATTAAGGTTTTTGATGAAAACATTCCAGGATTTTCTCCATATAATGGGCTTCAATGGGGTCCAGAACGGTTCAAGGTCCAAATGAGAGTTTCAGTGCAGCTTCAAAGGGCTTTAAACGACACCAGACGATGAATAAGGGTCTTATCTAGCAGAATGATCGCTCATTTAAAAAACACAAATACAAGTTTAAGTTTTATAAGCACAAATGCTCGCCTTGCTCTGTTCTGTGATGTGCGTTCGTGACTCCTGTTCGAACTTGTTTATCAAAATGAACGAGTTTTCAGTTTCAGGATGTTCTTATAATATGATGACCGCTTAGATGTCAAAAGCTCAAGGATTTTGATTTCTCAGCTCATCACCCCTTTAAGGAGGAAATTCTCAGCAATGCTGTCGACTTGTGAATTTATACATGGTGTGTCTTAAAGCGTATTTAAAAACAGCACATTAAAAGCTGTATTTACACCACTGGGGGACTTGTTTAAGAAACTAATATTTTTGTAAATGCAAAATATCCCTTTCTTCAAAAAGTCTTTCTCTCAAGTTAAAAATAATGTTATGCTTTAAGAATGTTTTTCGAAGAGCGTTTGTTTGGGGTTGTCCGTCTCACCCTTGTGTTTTCTTGGCAGGTCCCTTAGAGACGATGGATCACCCGGACTCGGACACAAGATTGCTGGGTGGTTGTGACCCCGACCACAGCCTCTCCCTATCCGGCTCCTCGTCTTCCGAGCTTTCCAACCCCGGTGTTTCCCTACCGCTAGCGGAGGCTTTTCCTTCATGACCCAAGAACAGCTCCTCCAGCTTCTCTCCTCCAACGCCGGCCTACCTTCCCTTCTTCCACCCTTCCTCGGATCCCTACCGTTAGGACTCTGGACGGGCGGCACCCAATCCCAGCATCCCCAGCCAACCAGTGGCATCCTAAACCAGGGCGCTCATCTCAACGTCATAAACCAGGGTGATCTTCCTCTCAACCTCGTGAGCCTTTTAAACCCCCCGGGTTCGGCTCCGGCTCTTCCTCCTGTTGCAGGGATTGAAGGTGGTGAAAAACCCCCAGGGCTTCAAGCCCTCCTCATGGCTTCTTTGCTTCTCGGGCAGAATCCAGCCGCCATGTTGCCCTTGCCCGCGCTCGACCTCGAGCTTCCCACGCCTCAACAACAGGTCTTTCCGGAAGGAGTGTCTCTTGAGAAAACACCGACTCTTCTGGACTCAGTTTTGATGGGGCCGGGGCTTCTGGAGGCTCTTCAAACTCTTCAAGCCGACGGACATTCGCTTCTTCTTCCCGCACCTCTCACTCCTCCCGCCTTCTTGTCCCTCAATCCCGCTCTTCTGGCCGCGGCTCTCGCTCAGACCGAACCCCTTCCCAACCACACGCCTTCCCCCCGCCTCATTCTCAGGTACACACACAGGCCAGCACAAATTGCATGCTTCGCTTACACGTGCACATACAGTCTGCATGCCTCTGAATGCCGTGCTGTCGACTGCGGCAGGGTTTCCCAACCCTAGTGGTAGACAGTGGAACTGCATGTGATTTGTGAGATTTTAAAATCCCCCTGTAGTCAATAAATGCATCTCTTAAAACCCATCAAAATGACATATTTAAATGCGTTAAAATAGCTTCAATGTAACTCGACACCCATGCCTCATATAGTATACGAATATGCAAATGAGCCCCACCTCCACTCAGCTCAGATATCCACTGGTTGACGATCACACGTTGATCTGATGGTGTGTGTTAAAGCATATTAAAAACACCACATAACAAGAGCTGGATTTACACCACAGGGGGACTTTAATTTAATTGTTTATTATTTTTAACCCCAAAATCTACAGGGAAAAAATAGAAATGTATATACTTCGCATTGATGTTATTTTCATGGCACTTATGCACATTTTAACTCTAAACCTCCACATTGTCAGCAGCCTATTATAGTACATTTACTGTAATGTTAAACAAATAATGATGCATTGTTTTAATTGTAATTTGAAAAACTTTTTGTATATGAATGGCAATGATTGGCATTAAATACAACTAACGACCCTTTAATAAAATTAGCCTTCATTTTATCTGATGTAGTCTAGTGCGCTTGTGCATTTAGAGTGTGATTTAGTCTATTAAAATGCATTTATTATGACCTCAGTATTTAAGATAAGGGGGCAAAAATACCTCTGTATGTCTTTTAAATAAAATAATTTAATATACTTAATCAGTATCACATGAGCTGCTGTTTATTTTTTTTTCTCCAAATTTCAGTGCGATTAAAAATGTGATATTGGTTTTATACAACAGTTAAATTAAATAAATATGAAGAATATTAATTAAATATTTCTATTCACAGCAGTCCTAAACGTACCAACACAATTTTTTTAATAGTCTAAAAATCCCCAAAAATAATGCGATCTACTTTTTTTGTAAGTTGTGTCAGACATATATATCACCGATTCAATGAACTATATACAAACAGATATCATGTTTTGTCAATGTCGCACACCCCTATTTTAGTGACATTTTCTCACCCAGAATGCTAAATTGTAGGGGTCAAATATCCGTTGCAATGTTTGAGAATCCCTGTACACTAACCCCATAGTTGTTGATTTTTCCCGTGGTATTTTCATATGGAAAATAGTACATGCATCTTGTGAAATACATATATGAATGTGTGTGTGGCTTTAGGAGACTCTGTCCAGCTCTGCTCTAGTTTCTACCTCGATGTCCTGCGGCCCAGAAGTGTGTGACCCGCTGGACGAGCAGGACAAGAGACAACACCCAGACACCTCATTTTCTGCCGCATCTACTCGCCCCTGGGGTTCTGGGTAAGTGGATCAGGCTTTAATCCAAATACCAAAATTAACACACATTCTTGTACTAATACATCATTACAATCAAAATCTTTTAACATTAGTCAATGCATTGTGAAATAACATGAGCAATTGTATTTTCATTAACTAACTATGGGAAATATATTTTTATAGCATTTTTGAATCTTTGTTAATGTTAACTGTATGTATATAGTGCTTTATACAGTACAGATTGTATTCATAATGAGAAATGTTGGCAACTAGATAAAATAAAATAATTGTTTTATTTTAGCAAAGCACCAAAATCGAAAATTCATAATGCGCTTTACTAAAAATAAATTAATTACTAATCAGTTAATTTATTAAACTTGTTTCAAAATATACACTTAAATGAAAACTTGAGTTGTACAAACATTTAAATTGCACATTTTTTATATCAGCTTTTTTAATTACTGAATTATTTCGACTGAAGTTGGTTGGTGAAATATAAACATTTAAACATCAATAAACTCTAATATCTTTTTTTCAAGAGAGATTTTATCAAACATACATTAAACAATGAAAACAGGCTGAGTATTGAAAACCTTTTCGCAATATTCTAATTTTGATTTTGGGGTTTTCATTTCTGTAAGTCATAATCATCAAAATTATAACACACAAAGGCTTGAAATATCTCACTTTGCATGTAATGAGTCTATATAATATATTAGTTTCACCTTTTAAGTTGAATTACTGAAATAAATGCAAATAAACTTTTGCACCATATTCTCATTTGTCCAGTTTCACCTGTATCTGATGTTGGCGAGCAAAACTGTTTTAAAAGAACAAAATTTAGAAGATCTCTTTACCTTACCTAGGAAAAGTTACTCTCTCACTCATGATGATGATGATGCTTTTCATCTTTTCTTCATGCTGTTTTTTGTGTTTTTACTCCTCATTTAATGTACCATGCATTGCCCTCTAACAATGTTAAGGGAAAAACATCAAAACATCATCTTTTTTCTGTGTATTTAAATAGGGCAGTATAATTTCTGGTTTCAGTCAGAATCCAGTCACAAAAATTGAATTTAATGTATAACATGGAATTTGGCAAATTTTGGATGAATAAGTCAGAAGTTGGGCCGTACACTTTAATCACATGATAATATGGACTAGTATGGCATGTTTTGTGTGACTGTGTGAATGAAGAGCCCTATTATTGTTTATATTATTTATAAAAAATACATAAATTAAGTTGTTATAGTTTTATGGTTTCATAGTTTCATTATTATATTTGTTTGAAATGTAGCTAAACCGGTAAAATAAAATGTAGATTTTTATTTTAGTGGAATTTAGGCAAAATAAACCGTAATTTGAGAGGGAAAATGTCAGAACTTTTTTTTTTTTTACTTTTAAAAAATTATCATGATTTAATTTAATTAGAAATTCTTTTTTAATTACTAATATTTAATTTAACCATTAAATCTGAGTCCAGACATTATTTTTTAAATTAATTATTATGTTAAATTAATTAAACCATTAACATAAAATGTAGAATTTTGTTTTTAGTGGAATTTAGGAAAAATAAAACCATAAGGGGAAAAATGTCATAACTTTTTTATTTTTATTTAAAAAAAAATTTTACTAACATTTAATTACACATTAAATCTGTGAAACGGAATCCAGTAAAAAGCAGAATGGAGTTGATAAGGCTCTATAAACTGTCTATTCGTCACATGATGTTTGGTGATGTACTGATGGATGAATGCTTGTCGTCTTGAATGTCTCCATTTGCTTCAGCTAAGATCTTCAGAGTCAGAACGTGTGTGTGTGTTTGAGCTGCTAATGATGGTGTCTCTTGCTTTCAGGCGACCTCACAGCTCTGGGAAACATCAACAGTCTTCATAGTTTACTGGGAGCAGGACCTCTGTTACTGCCACAGGGCCCGCCTCTGAACCAAACACCCCTCAACCCGCTCACCTGCCTACAGGTACACACACACACACACACTGCTAGTCTCTGAACCAAACGCTCCTTCAAATGAAAGGCCGCATGTGTTTATGGATGTGTTCTCGCTCTCAGCTGACGATGACCCCGGCGCTCATGGGAGAGAAGCCAGTGAGTCTCCACCACACGCCGCCTCCGTCACAAGACGAGCTTCCAGCGGCTCAGATATCCCAGAATGCCTTGCTCCACACCGCCGGTCAGCAGAGAGAGGGTTCTGGTTCTGGGCTGTTCGACCCGTACGGTTCCTTCATGGACACCATCTACACCTCGTTCCTGCAGGTCAGCGAGCGCGACTCGGACTCCACGCCGCTGTCGTACCCGGAGCTCCGCCGGCCCTCAGTCCCCGCCGGGCCTGTTCGGTCCACAACCCGGACCTGACCCGCCTCGGCATGGACTCGGCCCAGTCTCCGGCCCGCGGCACCGCCGAAGCTCAGCGAGGAGCCCTCCACGGCGCCGCCCTGCAGGCCGCTGGGGGTCGACGCTCTGTCCGACGTCATGGAGGAGGCCAAGACCGACGGCTGCCACGTGTGTACAGCAGACGGGATCGGGTCGGAGCGAGCGGAAGAGCAGAGCCGGGACGAGGAGGAGGACGAGGCAGACGAGGATGAGGAGGAGGGACGAAGAACGCAGGGCTGTTTGAGTCCGCCCGTCGATGACATCAGCAGCAGAGAGGCGGAGCAAGTGAGGGTGAGCCTGGTTTTGTAATTTATGTGATATTTTAGGGGTTTTTTAATGAAAATTTTGTTGTGTGCTTTTGTCATTTTTTGATGCGTTCAGTCAAAGTAATTTTTCTAATTAAATACATTTTAGTTTGTTTTTCATGTTGTACTATGCTTCATTTAATAGCTTTTAAATGTCACCTTTTATTTCAATTTTAGTTTTTAAGTAATGTACACGTTTTTTCAAATTTTTTAGCTTTGTTTTCAGAAATTATGTGCTTTTGTCACTTTTCTTTGTTTTTTTTCTCCATAATGTTGTTGTTTTTGTCAATTTTTTATGCTTTTTTAAAACTTTTTTTTTAGTAATTTTGCGTGTCTTAAAAAACAAAAAACTTTAATTTTAAACTTTAATAAAATTTTAATTTTGTTTCAGTTATTTCGTTTTTTTGACACAGTTTTTAAATTTCAAAGTAATTTTCAAATTAAATATTTTTTTGTTGTTTTTGTGTTATACAATGCTTTATTTACTAGCTTTTTTTAGTCATTTATGTGGTGTTTTTTTCACATTTTTTTAGCTTAAATTTTGTTTCAGAAATTGTGCTTTTGTCATTTTTCTGTTTTTGTTTTCATAATCTTGTTGTTTGTGAATTTATGATTTTTTACAACTTCTTTTACATTTAATTATTTTTGGTAATTTGGTGTTAAAAAACAAATTTTTTTGTCACATTTTTAACTTTAATTTTATTTCAGTAATTTTTTTATTTTTGTAATTTGTTTTTTATAAGTTGTTGTTTTTTTCTTTAATTTAGTTTCAGTTGAAGTAATTTTTCAAATTAAACTTTTTTCATTTAACTTTGTCAAATTTTTTTTTCTTGTTATACTTAATAGTTAAACACTTCTAATAGTATAAGATGATGTAATGTTGCAGAATGACCAATAGCAGTGACCGATCTTAATTTCGCTGGTGTTGTTTTGACAGACTGAAGACTTGCACGCAGGAGCCAGAAGGGGGCGCAAGCGGAAGCAGACATGAGTGCATCTGGAGCTTGGCATGTTCCTTCACTCGTGTTGCAGTGTGTTTGTGTTTACTATCTCTTCTTCCTCTTCTTCAGACTGCAGAGGAGTCCAGACCTGCCGGGCGGCATCGACAGCATCATCGAGGAGCCTGCCGCCACGGTGCAGACACGCACGCACACACACACACACCCACACCTTACACTGTTTCACTGCACATGTGCATTTATCAGTCTCAAGTCTTAAAAAATATTATATTCATTTGTATTCAATTTAAGGGCATAAAAAGTCTTAAATGGTAGCATTATATACTTGAATGGTAAAAGTAATTTTTCCATTAGCTGTTGGTGAGTTTCTTTTTTTTTTTTTTACAGTGAGATCTTAGAATTCTTAAATTTAAGAGGTTTTTTATTTAAAGAGTTTTTTTATTTATTTTTTATTTAAGAGGTTTTTAAATTTCAAGAATTCCTAAACTTGTGATTTTAAAATTTCAAAGTTCTTAAACTTAAGTGTTTTTTTATCGTATCTTTAAATTTGTGAGGTTTTTAAATTCCAAGAGAGCTTTGAAATTTAAAAATGTAAATGTAATACGTTTTTAAATGTTGATTTGTTAATTAAAGAGGTTTTTAAATATCAAGATGTCTTTAAATTTAAGAGGTTTAGAGGTCTTAAATTTGAGAAAGGAAAAGCAGGAATGTCCACATGGTGTAATGATGACACTCAAGAACGCTCTAAAGCGAAGTCGTGTGTGTTGTGTTGCAGATCCCGTCGTCAAGGCCGGCTCGCTCCACCCGAGGAAGAGACGCGCGTGGTCCGATAGATCCGACTGTACGGTACCGCCAACACCAGCACTGTTGCCACGGCAACACCATCACAGCGTTTGACTGAGCCGCACTGTGAAGAAGTCTCCCGTGATCTCGCTCCTCCTCCGTCGTGCGTGTGTGTGTGTGTGTGTTCGTCCAACGACTTCTGTTACCATTCTCGACCATTGTTACATGAACACGTTCTTTTACCATCAGAGGGGTTTTACTAACGAGAACTATTGTTAAATTGTTGGCACGAATGCATCAGTTTAGGAATAGCTGTTTGTTTACCAGTTCTTTATAATTATTATTTTTCTACATTTGCTTCTCTTTGATGATTGTGATTGACAGCTCTGCCTGAACATTCACTCCCATCAGTTTTTAGATGCACACGAGTCCATGTTCGTCGTCGTTGTCGTCATTAACAAATGACTGCTCGTGTTTTAGAGCCGAAAAACCTCTCTTCCGGAAACTTTCCAAATGATGAATCATTGCAACACAAATTTTACCCATCATGCACCTCATGAACCACTTTATAGCATCAAATGCATTCAGCAGTTTTGTCACGCGGCAAAAAAAAATCTTGTTTTTTCAATACAAATATCTAAACATTCTCAGATCAAGGTGCATATACTGGAAAAGCTAAATGTATTATAGACATTAAATATATACATGTTTCATATATTGAGAGAAACATTTATCAAAATGAAGCATTTACTATACAGGTGAAACTGGAAAAATGAGAATATGGTGCAAAATTCATTTATTTCAGTAATTCAACTTAAAAGGTGAAACTAATATATTATTTAGACTCATTACATGCAAAGTGAGATATTTCAAGCCTTTATTTGTTATAATTTTGATGATTATGGCTTACAGCTTTTGAATTCCCAAATTCAAAATTAGAATATTGTGAAAAGGTTTTCATATCTGTAAGTCATAATCATCACAATTATAACAAATAAAGGCTTGAAATATCTCACTTTGCATGTAATGAGTCTATATAATATATTAGTTTCACCTTTTAAGTTGAATTACTGAAATCAGAGGAACTTTTGTGCAATATTTTAATTTTGAGTCATGACATTTCCTTGATGTCAGAAATAATCATGCTTGGAGCAAGAAAAATATTTGCCAATAAATTTGAACATATTTGGCAAAAACACATGATTTTGATACATTTTTCAGTAATCAAGACTCAAGTCTTTTTGCATCTTCAGTAAATGTATCTTGATTTAAAAATGTTTCGAAAAACAAGACCGAAATACTGAAGAACATCATTTCTGCAGTGTTTAATGCGGCCTGCGGAGTCACTGAAGCCGGTTTCACTCATAACTCATAACGCTTGTCTTTGCAGGGCCGTATATATCAATATCTATATTTTCTAAGTGTGTGTGTGTTCCAGGAGAGCGTGTGTCTAGTGTATTTGTAGGTCTGTAGGGGCTTTAGTCGTGGATAGTGTCGCACAGGACTGTGTTTCCCAGAGCTCATCAACACAGGCACAAGATTATTACTGAATATTTAAAATAATGATTTAATAATGTGGCTGATTATGCAATTTTACTATTGAATTTATGTATATATGTACAGTTTTAGTATTTTATTTTGTACACCTTTTTTTAGGAAAAAAATGATCAATTTGTAAAATATTTCTCCCGCAGAGAAACTTCCTTTCTCATATTCATGTTTGATTTGTAAAGAAAATAATTTGAGAATTGTGAACAAGTAGCATTTCCGTTTTTCTTTTTTATTGGGAGTTCTTTTTTTATTTAACAAATTAAAAGGTTTTAAATGATGAAATGTTCTCTTCTGATTGTTTCTTGTCCGACGCTCTGAGATGAAACTGATTATTTCTGAGTTGTGAGAGCCAAACACTTTAAACGTGGCGTCATATTGTGTTTTATACTCAACACAAATTTGACCAAAATATAGGTTTTGGAGAAAAAAAACAACTCTTGACATGAACTAAACTAAGCTGGAGAACAAACTAATGTCCATATAAAAATAATATAATGAATTAAAGCAATGCTTTTAACTCAAGTGATCAAATCGTAAATATATCAGCATCAGGAAAATCGACTTATAACCCTGGAAAAGTTCTGCAAAACATTTTTACAGACACTTTATACACACGTGAAGATTCAACAACAAACAAAAACTTATTTCTTGAAGCATTTTATTATCCAGAGATGCCTTTGAAATTCTATATTGGAAAATTATCAGAATTTGTGGATAAATGCGATCCAGACTTAAGTTTGTGCGTGTGTGTGTGTGTGCATGACTTACAGTATCTGACAGATAAAGTGTCTCAGGAGGAAAAGTGAAGCTTCAGGACGTTTGAAGTGTGAAACTTTGCGGAAAATCAAAATGGCGACATTAGAAACAAAGAGCTGGATCCAGACCCGAACCCACTCTTTTTATAATAGCATACATGCTATGTGAGATCTCAATATCTCAGCTCTGGAAGGGTCTAGAGCCTCCATTTTTGCACTCAGGTCCAAGTCCCTTGACCCTCTATCAGAATCAAGAGTTTCAAGAAGATCAGAGCAACTCAAAATTTTGACCCCCCCCCCCCCCCCCAAATGACAGTGGTACCCCTTATGTTTTTTTTTTGTGCGAAAAAATACATTTCTCCAATCTTCTTTGAAACTCTAAACTTTAAACTCTTTAAACTTTAAAGTGCAAAAATGGAGGCTCTAGACCCTTCCAGAGCTGAGATATTGAGATATTTATAATGGCATAAATACTACATGAGATCTCAATATCTCAGCTCTGGAAGGGTCTAGAGCCTCCATTTTTGCACTCAGATCTAAGTCCCATGGCCCTCTATCAGAATCCAGAGTTTAAAAGAAGATCAGAGCAACTCAAAATTTTGACCCAAAAAAATGACAGTGGTACCCCTTATGTTTTTTTTTTGTGCGAAAAATAAGTTTCTCCAATCTTCTTGAAACTCTGGATTCTAGATAGAGGGCCAAGGGACTTAGACCTGAGTGCAAAAATGGAGGCTCTAGACCTTCCAGAGCTGAGATATTGAGATCTCACCGTAGCATTTATGCCATTATAATTATCTCAATATCTCAGCTCTGGAAGGGTCTGAGCCTCCATTTTTGCACTCAGGTCTAAGTCCCCATGGCCCTCTATCAGAATCCAAAGTTTAAAGAAGATTGGAGAAAAATATTTTTCGCACAAAAAAAAAACATAAGGGGTACCACTGTCGTTTTTTTTTTTTCAGGTCAAAATTTTGATTTTCTTGAAACTCTGGATTCTGATAGAGGGCCATGGGACTTAGACCTGAGTGCAAAAATGGAGGCTCTAGACCCTTCCAGAGCTGAGATATTGAGATCTCACGTGGCATTTATGCCATTATAAATATCTCAATATCTCAGCTCTGTATGCCATTATAATTATCTCAATATCTCAGCTCTGGAAAGGTCTAGAGCCTCCATTTTTGCACTCAGATCTAAGTCCCATGGCCCTCTATCAGAATCCAGAGTTTCAAGAAGATTGGAGAAACTTATTTTTTGCACCAACAAAAAAAAACATAAGGGGTACCACTGTCGTTTTTTTTTTTGGGTCAAAATTTTGAGTTGCTCTGATCTTCTTGAAACTCTGGATTCTGATAGAGGGCCATGGGACTTAGACCTGAGTGCAAAAATGGAGGCTCTAGACCCTTCCAGAGCTGAGATATTGAGATCTCACGTAGCATTTATGCCATTATAAATATCTCAATATCTCAGCTCTGTATGCCATTATAAATATCTCAATATCTCAGCTTTGTATGCCATTAATGAAATGACTCTCAATATCTCAGCTCTGGAAGGGTCTAGAGCCTCCATTTTTGCACTTATATCTAAGTCTCATGGCCCTCTATCAGAATCCAGAGTTTCAAGAAGATTGGAGAAACTTTTTTTTGCACCAAAAAAAAAACATAAGGGGTACCACTGTCGTTCTTTTTTGGGGTCGAAATTTTGAGTTGCTCTGATCTTCTTGAAACTCTGGATTCTGATAGAGGGCCATGATACTTACACATGAGTGCAAAAATGGAGGCTCTAGACCCTTCCAGAGCTGAGATATTGAGATCTCACGTAGCATTTATGCCATTATAAATATCTCAATATCTCAGCTTTGTATGCCATTATAAATATCTCAGTATCTCAGCTCTGGAAGGGTCTAGATCCTCCATTTTGCACTTATATCTAAGTCTCATGGCCCTCTATCAGAATCCAGAGTTTCAAGAAGATTGGAGAAACTTATTTTTTGCACCAAAAAAAAAACATAAGGGGTACCACTGTCGTTTTTTTTTGGGGGGTCGAAAATTTTGAGTTGCTCTGATCTTCTTGAAACTCTGGATTCTGATAGAGGGCCATGATACTTACACATGAGTGCAAAAATGGAGGCTCTAGACCCTTCCAGAGCTGAGATATTGAGATCTCACGTAGCATTTATGCCATTATAAATATCTCAATATCTCAGCTTTGTATGCCATTATAAATATCTCAATATCTCAGCTCTGGAAAGGGTCTGAGATCCTCCATTTTTGCACTTATATCTAAGTCTCATGGCCCTCTACCAGATTCCAGAGTTTCAAGAAGATTGGAGAAACTATTTTTTTGCACCAAAAAAAAAAAAACATAAGGGGTACCACTGTCGTTTTTTTTGGGGGTCAGAAATTTTGAGTTGCTCTGATCTTCTTGAAACTCTGGATTCTGATAGAGGGCCATGATACTTACACATGAGTGCAAAAATGGAGGCTCTAGACCCTTCCAGAGCTGAGATATTGAGATCTGACATAGCATTTATGCCATTATAAATATCTCAATATCTCAGCTCTGTATACCATTAGAATTATCTCAATATCTCAGCTCTGGAAGGGTCTAGAGCCTCCATTTTTGCACTTATATCTAAGTCTCATGGCCCTCTATCAGAATCCAGAGTTTCAAGAAGATTGGAGAAACTTTTTTTTGCACCAAAAAAAAAAAAACATAAGGGCTACCACTGTCGTTTTTTTTTTGGGGTCGAAATTTTGAGTTGCTCTGATCTTCTTGAAACTCTGGATTCTGATAGAGGGCCATGATACTTACACATGAGTGCAAAAATGGAGGCTCTAGACCCTTCCAGAGCTGAGATATTGAGATCTCACATAGCATTTATGCCATTATAAATATCTCAATATCTCAGCTTTGTATGCCATTATAAATATCTAAATATCTCAGCTCTGGAAGGGTCTAGATCCTCCATTTTTGCACTTATATCTAAGTCTCATGGCCCTCTACCAGATTCCAGAGTTTCAAGAAGATTGGAGAAACTTATTTTTTTGCACCAAAAAAAAAACATAAGGTGTACCACTGTCGTTTTTTTTTTGGGGGGGTCGAAATTTTGAGTTGCTCTGATTTTCTTGAAACTCTGGATTCTGATAGAGGGCCATGATACTTACACATGAGTGCAAAAATGGAGGCTCTAGATCCTTCCAGAGCTGAGATATTGAGATACTGACAGTAGCATTTATGCCATTATAAATATCTCAATATCTTCAGCTCTTGGAAAGGTCTGAGAGCCTCCATTTTTGCACTCAGATCTAAGTCCCATGGCCCTCTATCAGAATCCAGAGTTTCAAGAAAATCAAAATTTTGACCCAAAAAAAAAACGTAAGGGGTACCACTGTCGTTTTTTTTTTTAGGGTCAAAATTTTGATTTTCTTGAAACTCTGGATTCTGATAGAGGGCCATGGGACTTAGATCTGAGTGCAAAAATGGAGGCTCTAGACCCTTCCAGAGCTGAGATATTGAGATTTCACGTAGCATTTATGCCATTGTAAATATCTCAATATCTCAGCTATATGCCATTATAAATATCTAAATATCTCAGCTCTGGAAGATTCTGAGCCTCCATTTTTGCACTCAGATCTAAGTCCCATGGCCCTCTATCAGAATCCAGAGTTTCAAGAAAATCAAAATTTTGACCCGAAAAAAAACGTAAGGGGTACCACTGTTGTTTTTTTTTTTCGGGTCAAAATTTTGATTTTCTTGAAACTCTGGATTCTGATAGAGGGCCATGGGACTTAGATCATGAGTGCAAAAATGGAGGCTCTAGACCCTTCCAGAGCTGAGATATTGAGATCTCACGTAGCATTTATGCCATTATAAATATCTCAATATCTCAGCTCTGTATGCCATTATAAATATCTCAATATCTCAGCTCTGGAAGGGTCTAGATCCTCAATTTTTGCACTTATATCTAAGTCTCATGGCCCTCTACCAGATTCCAGAGTTTCAAGAAGATTGGAGAAACTTATTTTTTGCACCAAAAAAAATAAAAACATAAGGTGTACCACTGTCGTTTTTTTGGGGGTAGAAATTTTCAGTTGCTCTGATCTTCTTGAAACTCTGGATTCTGATAGAGGGCCATGATACTTACACATGAGTGCAAAAATGGAGGCTCTAGACCCTTCCAGAGCTGAGATATTGAGATCTCACGTAGCATTTATGCCATTATAAATATCTCAATATCTCAGCTCTGTATACCATTAGAATTATCTCAATATCTCAGCTCTGGAAGGGTCTAGAGCCTCCATTTTTGCACTTATATCTAAGTCTCATGGCCCTCTATCAGAATCCAGAGTTTCAAGAAGATTGGAGAAACTTTTTTTTGCACCAAAAAAAAAAAACATAAGGGCTACCACTGTCGTTTTTTTTGGGGGTCGAAATTTTGAGTTGCTCTGATCTTCTTGAAACTCTGGATTCTGATAGAGGGCCATGATACTTACACATGAGTGCAAAAATGAAGGCTCTAGACCTTCCAGAGCTGAGATATTGAGATCTCACGTGCAGCATTTATGCCATTATAAATATCTCAATATCTCAGCTTTGTATGCCATTATAAATATCTCAATATCTCAGCTCTGGAAGGGTCTAGAGCCTCCATTTTTGCACTTATATCTAAGTCTCATGGCCCTCTATCAGAATCCAGAGTTTCAAGAAGATTGGAGAAACTTTTTTTTTGCACCAAAAAAAAAAACATAAGGGGTATCACTGTCGTTTTTTTTTGGGGTCGAGAAATTTTGAGTTGCTCTGATCTTCTTGAAACTCTGGATTCGATAGAGGGCCATGATACTTACACATGAGTGCAAAAATGAAGGCTCTAGACCCTTCCAGAGCTGAGATATTGAGATCTCACGTAGCATTTATGCCATTATAAATATCTCAATATCTCAGCTCTGTATACCATTAGAATTATCTCAATATCTCAGCTCTGGAAGGGTCTAGAGCCTCCATTTTTGCACTTATATCTAAGTCTCATGGCCCTCTACCAGAATTCCAGAGTTTCAAGAAGATTGGAGAAACTTATTTTTTTGCACCAAAAAAAAAACATAAGGGGTACCACTGTCGTTTTTTTTTTGGGGGTAGAAATTTTGAGTTCTTTGATTTTCTTGAAACTCTGGATTCTGATAGAGGGCCATGGTACTTACATCATGAGTGCAAAAATGGAGGCTCTAGACCCTTCCAGAGCTGAGATATTGAGATATCTCACGTAGCATTTATGCCATTGTAAATATCTCAATATCTCAGCTCTGTATACCATTATAAATATCTAAATATCTCAGCTCTGGAAGGGTCTAGAGCCTCCATTTTTGCACTCAGATCTAAGTCCCATGGCCCTCTATCAGAATCCAGAGTTTCAAGAAAATCAAAATTTTGACCCAAAAAAAAAACGACAGTGGTACCCCTGTCGTTTTTTTTTGAGGATCAAAATTTTGATTTTCTTGAAACTCTGGATTCTGATAGAGGGCCATGGGACTTAGATCTGAGTGCAAAAATGGAGGCTCTAGACCCTTCCAGAGCTGAGATATTTAGATATTTATAATGGCATACAGAGCTGAGATATTGAGATATTTACAATGGCATAAATGCTACGTAAAATCTCAATATCTCAGCTCTGGAAGGGTCTAGAGCCTCCATTTTTGCACTCAGATCTAAGTCACATGGCCCTCTATCAGAATCCAGAGTTTTCAAGAAAATCAAAATTTTGACCCGAAAAAAAAACGACAGTGGTACCCCTTACGTTTTTTTTTCGGGTCAAAAATTTTGATTTTCTTGAAACTCTGGATTCTGATAGAGGGCCATGTGACTTAGATCTGAGTGCAAAAATGGAGGCTCTAGACCCTTCCAGAGCTGAGATATTGAGATTTCACGATAGCATTTATGCCAGTTGTAAATATCTGAGATATCTCATGCTCTGTATGCCATTATAAATATCTCAATATCTCAGCTCTGGAAGGGTCTAGAGCCTCCATTTTTGCACTCAGATCTAAGTCACATGGCCCTCTATTAGGAATCCAGAGTTTCAAGAAAATCAAAATTTTGACCCGAAAAAAAAACGTAAGGGGTACCACTGTCGTTTTTTTTTTCGGGTCAAAATTTTGATTTTCTTGAAACTCTGGATTCTGATAGAGGGCCATGTGACTTAGATCTGAGTGCAAAAATGGAGGCTCTAGACCCTTCCAGAGCTGAGATATTGAGATTTCACGTAGCATTTATGCCATTGTAAATATCTCAATATCTCAGCTCTGTATGCCATTATAAATATTCTAAATATCTCAGCTCTGGAAGGGTCTAGAGCCTCCATTTTTGCACTCAGATCTAAGTCCCATGGCCCTCTATCAGAATCCAGAGTTTCAAGAAAATCAAAATTTTGACCCGAAAAAAAAAACGACAGTGGTACCCCTTACGTTTTTTTTTCGGGTCAAAATTTTGATTTTCTTGAAACTCTGGATTCTGATAGAGGGCCATGTGACTTAGATCTGAGTGCAAAAATGGAGGCTCTAGACCCTTCCAGAGCTGAGTATTTAGATATTTATAATGGCATACAGAGCTGAGATATTGAGATATTTACAATGGCATAAATGCTACGTGAAATCTCAATATCTCAGCTCTGGAAGGGTCTAGAGCCTCCATTTTTGCACTCAGATCTAAGTCCCATGGCCCTCTATCAGAATCCAGAGTTTCAAGAAAATCAAAATTTTGACCCGAAAAAAAAACGACAGTGGTACCCCTTACGTTTTTTTTCGGGTCAAAATTTTGATTTTCTTGAAACTCTGGATTCTGATAGAGGGCCATGTGACTTAGATCTGAGTGCAAAAATGGAGGCTCTAGACCCTTCCAGAGCTGAGATATTTAGATATTTATAATGGCATACAGAGCTGAGATATTGAGATATTTAGATGGCATAAATGCTACGTGAAATCTCAATATCTCAGCTCTGGAAGGGTCTAGAGCCTCCATTTTTGCACTCAGATCTAAGTCCCATGGCCCTCTATCAGAATCCAGAGTTTCAAGAAAATCAAAATTTTGACCCGAAAAAAAAACGTACAGTGGTACCACTGTCGTTTTTTTTTCGGGTCAAAATTTTGATTTTCTTGAAACTCTGGATTCTGATAGAGGGCCATGTGACTTAGATCTGAGTGCAAAAATGGAGGCTCTAGACCCTTCCAGAGCTGAGATATTGAGATTTCACGTAGCATTTATGCCATTGTAAATATCTCAATATCTCAGCTCTGTATGCCATTATAAATATCTAAATATCTCAGCTCTGGAAGGGTCTAGAGCCTCCATTTTTGCACTCAGATCTAAGTCCCATGGCCCTCTATCAGAATCCAGAGTTTCAAGAAAATCAAAATTTTGACCCGGAAAAAAAAAACGTACAGTGGTACCCCTGTACGTTTTTTTTTTCGGGTCAAAATTTTGATTTTCTTGAAACTCTGGATTCTGATAGAGGGCCATGTGACTTAGATCTGAGTGCAAAAATGGAGGCTCTAGACCCTTCCAGAGCTGAGATATTGAGATTTTACGTAGCATTTATGCCATTGTAAATATCTCAGATATCTCAGCTGCTGTATGCCATTATAAATATCTAAATATCTCAGCTCTGGAAGGGTCTAGAGCCTCCATTTTTGCACTCAGATCTAAGTCACATGGCCCTCTATCAGAATCCAGAGTTTCAAGAAAATCAAAATTTTGACCCGAAAAAAAAACGTACAGTGGTACCCCTTTACGTTTTTTTTTTGAGGTCAGAAATTTAATTTTCTTGAAACTCTGGATTCTGATAGAGGGCCATGTGACTTAGATCTGAGTGCAAAATGGAGGCTCTAGACTCCTTCCAGAGCTGAGATATTGAGATTTTATAATGGCATTCATGCTGAGATATTGAGTGTCTACAATGGCATCTGAATGCTATCTTGAATATCTCAATATCTCAGCTCTGGAAGGGTCTAGAGCCTCCATTTTGCACTCAGATCTAAGTCACATGGCCCTCTATCAGAATCCAGAGTTTCAAGAAAATCAAAATTTTGACCCGAAAAAAAAACGTAAGGGTACCACTGTCGTTTTTTTTTGAGGGTCAAAATTTTGATTTTCTTGAAACTCTGGATTCTGATAGAGGGCCATGGGACTTAGATCTGAGTGCAAAAATGGAGGCTCTTAGACCCTTCCAGAGCTGAGATATTGAGATTTCACGTAGCATTTATGCCATTGTAAATATCTCAATATCTCAGCTCTGTATGCCATTATAAATATCTAAATATCTCAGCTCTGGAAGGGTCTAGAGCCTCCATTTTGCACTCAGATCTAAGTCCCATGGCCCTCTATCAGAATCCAGAGTTTCAAGAAATCAAAATTTTGACCCGAAAAAAAAACGTAAGGGGTACCACTGTCGTTTTTTTTTTGGGTCGAAATGTTTGATTTTCTTGAAACTCTGGATTCTGATAGAGGCCATGTGACTTAGATCTGAGTGCAAAAATGGAGGCTCTAGACCCTTCCAGAGCTGAGATATTGAGATTTACACAGTAGCATTTATGCCATTGTAAATATCTCAATATCTCAGCTCTGTATGCCATTATAAATATCTAAATATCTCAGCTCTGGAAGGGTCTAGAGCCTCCATTTTTGCACTCAGATCTAAGTCCCATGGCCCTCTATCAGAATCCAGAGTTTCAAGAAAATCAAAATTTTGACCCGAAAAAAAAACGACAGTGGTACCCCTTACGTTTTTTTTTCGGGTCAAATTTTGATTTTCTTGAAACTCTGGATTCTGATAGAGGGCCATGTGACTTAGATCTGAGTGCAAAAATGGAGGCTCTAGACCCTTCCAGAGCTGAGATATTGAGATATTCATAATGGCATTTATGCCATTGTAAATATCTGAATATTTACAGCTGGCATATATGCTATTGTAAATATCTCAATATCTCAGCTCTGGAAGGGTCTAGAGCCTCCATTTTTGCACTCAGATCTAAGTCACATGGCCCTCTATCAGAATCCAGAGTTTCAAGAAAATCAAAATTTTGACCCGAAAAAAAAACGTAAGGGGTACCACTGTCGTTTTTTTTTTCGAGGTCAGAATTTTGATTTTCTTGAAACTCTGGATTCTGATAGAGGGCCATGGGACTTAGATCTAAGTGCAAAAATGGAGGCTCTAGACCCTTCCAGAGCTGAGATATTGAGATTTCACGTAGCATTTATGCCATTGTAAATATCTCAATATCTCAGCTCTGTATGCCATTATAAATATCTAAATATCTCAGCTCTGGAAGGGTCTAGAGCCTCCATTTTTGCACTCAGATCTAAGTCCCATGGCCCTCTATTAGGAATCCAGAGTTTCAAGAAAATCAAAATTTTGACCCGAAAAAAAAACGTACAGGGGTACCACTTGCGTTTTTTTTCGGGTCAAAATTTTGATTTTCTTGAAACTCTGGATTCTGATAGAGGCCATGTGACTTAGATCTGAGTGCAGAAATGGAGGCTCTAGACCCTTCCAGAGCTGAGATATTGAGATATTTATAGTGGCATACATGCCAGCTGTAGATATCTGAGATATTTACAGCTGGCATGAATGCTACTATGAATATCTCAATATCTCAGCTCTGGAAGGGTCTAGAGCCTCCATTTTTGCACTCAGATCTAAGTCCCATGGCCCTCTATCAGAATCCAGAGTTTCAAGAAAATCAAAATTTTGACCCGAAAAAAAACGTCAAGGGGTACCACTGTCGTTTTTTTTCGGGGTCAAAATTTTGATTTTCTTGAAACTCTGGATTCTGATAGAGGGCCATGTGACTTAGATCTGAGTGCAAAAATGGAGGCTCTAGACCCTTCCAGAGCTGAGATATTGAGATTTCACGTAGCATTTATGCCATTGTAAATATCTCAATATCTCAGCTCTGTATGCCATTATAAATATCTAAATATCTCAGCTCTGGAAGGGTCTAGAGCCTCCATTTTTGCACTCAGATCTAAGTCCCATGGCCCTCTATCAGAATCCAGAGTTTCAGAAAATCAAAATTTTTGACCCAAAAAAAAACGTACAGTGGTACCCCTGTCGTTTTTTTTTAGGGTAGAATTTTGATTTTCTTGAAACTCTGGATTCTGATAGAGGCCATGTGACTAGATCTGAGTGCAAAAATGGAGGCTCTAGACCCTTCCAGAGCTGAGATATTGA
>JAQIUQ010007430.1:0-58602 GCA_030378365.1 Hybognathus amarus | reverse complement strand
TCAGTTACGTATTGCTTAGATATCTCAATATCAGCTCTGGAAGGGTCTAGAGCCTCCATTTTTGCACTCAGATCTAAGTCCCATGGCCCTCTATCAGAATCCAGAGTTTCAAGAAAATCAAAATTTTAACCCGAAAAAAAAAACGTACAGTGGTACCCCTGTCGTTTTTTTTTCGGTCAAAATTTTGATTTTCTTGAAACTCTGGATTCTGATAGAGGGCCATGTGACTTAGATCTGAGTGCAAAAATGGAGGCTCTAGACCCTTCCAGAGCTGAGATATTGAGATTTCACGTAGCATTTATGCCATTGTAAATATCTCAATATCTCAGCTCTGTATGCCATTATAAATATCTAAATATCTCAGCTCTGGAAGGGTCTAGAGCCTCCATTTTTGCACTCAGATCTAAGTCCCATGGCCCTCTATCAGAATCCAGAGTTTCAAGAAAATCAAAATTTTGACCCGAAAAAAAAAACGTAAGGGGTACCACTGTCGTTTTTTTTTTCGGGTCAGAATTTTGATTTTCTTGAAACTCTGGATTCTGATAGAGGGCCATGGGACTTAATCTGAGTGCAAAAATGGAGGCTCTAGACCCTTCCAGAGCTGAGATATTTAGATATTTATAATGGCATACAGAGCTGAGATATTGAGATATTTACAATGGCATAAATGCTACGTGAATATCTCAATATCTCAGCTCTGGAAGGGTCTAGAGCCTCCATTTTTGCACTCAGATCTAAGTCCCATGGCCCTCTATCAGAATCCAGAGTTTCAAGAAAATCAAAATTTTGACCCGAAAAAAAAACGACAGTGGTACCCCTTACGTTTTTTTTTCGAGGTCAAAATTTTGATTTTCTTGAAACTCTGGATTCTGATAGAGGGCCATGTGACTTAGATCTGAGTGCAAAAATGGAGGCTCTAGACCCTTCCAGAGCTGAGATATTGAGATTTCACGTAGCATTTATGCCATTGTAAATATCTCAATATCTCAGCTCTGTATGCCATTATAAATATCTAAATATCTCAGCTCTGGAAGGGTCTAGAGCCTCCATTTTTGCACTCAGATCTAAGTCCCATGGCCCTCTATCAGAATCCAGAGTTTCAAGAAAATCAAAATTTTGACCCGAAAAAAAAACGACAGTGGTACCCCTTACGTTTTTTTTTTCGGGTCAAAATTTTGATTTTCTTGAAACTCTGGATTCTGATAGAGGGCCATGGGACTTAGATCTGAGTGCAAAAATGGAGGCTCTAGACCCTTCCAGAGCTGAGATATTGAGATCTCACGTAGCATTTATGCCATTGTAAATATCTCAATATCTCAGCTCTGTATGCCATTATAAATATCTAAATATCTCAGCTCTGGAAGGGTCTAGAGCCTCCATTTTTGCACTCAGATCTAAGTCCCATGGCCCTCTATCAGAATCCAGAGTTTCAAGAAAATCAAAATTTTGACCCGAAAAAAAACGTAAGGGGTACCACTGTCGTTTTTTTTTTGGGTCAAAATTTTGATTTTCTTGAAACTCTGGATTCTGATAGAGGGCCATGGGACTTAGATCTGAGTGCAAAAATGGAGGCTCTAGACCCTTCCAGAGCTGAGATATTTAGATATTTATAATGGCCATACAGAGCTGAGATATTGAGATATTTACAATGGCATAAATGCTACATGAGATCTCAATATCTCAGCTCTGGAAGGGTCTAGACCCTCCATTTTTGCACTCAGATCTAAGTCCCATGGCCCTCTATCAGAATCCAGAGTTTCAAGAAAATCAAAATTTTGACCCAAAAAAAAAACGACAGTGGTACCCCTTACGTTTTTTTTTCGGGTCAAAATTTTGATTTTCTTGAAACTCTGGATTCTGATAGAGGGCCATGGGACTTAGATCTGAGTGCAAAAATGGAGGCTCTAGACCCTTCCAGAGCTGAGATATTTAGATATTTATAATGGCATACAGAGCTGAGATATTGAGATATTTACAATGGCATAAATGCTACGTGAAATCTCAATATCTCAGCTCTGAAAGGTTCTAGAGCCTCCATTTTTGCACTCAGATCTAAGTCCCATGGCCCTCTATCAGAATCCAGAGTTTCAAGAAAATCAAAATTTTGACCCGAAAAAAAACGACAGTGGTACCACTGTACGTTTTTTTTCGGGTCAAAATTTTGATTTTCTTGAAACTCTGGATTCTGATAGAGGCCATGTGACTTAAATCTGAGTGCAAAAATGGAGGCTCTAGACCCTTCCAGAGCTGAGATATTGAGATTTCACATAGCATTTATGCCATTGTAAATATCTCAATATCTCAGCTCTGTATGCCATTATAAATATCTAAATATCTCAGCTCTGGAAGGGTCTAGAGCCTCCATTTTGCACTCAGATCTAAGTCACATGGCCCTCTATCAGAATCCAGAGTTTCAAGAAAATCAAAATTTTGACCCGAAAAAAAAACGACAGTGGTACCCCTTACGTTTTTTTTTTGGGTCAAAATTTTGATTTTCTTGAAACTCTGGATTCTGATAGAGGGCCATGTGACTTAGATCTGAGTGCAAAAATGGAGGCTCTAGACCCTTCCAGAGCTGAGATATTGAGATTTCACGTAGCATTTATGCCATTGTAAATATCTCAATATCTCAGCTCTGTATGCCATTATAAATATCTACAATATCTCAGCTCTGGAAGGGTCTAGAGCCTCCATTTTTGCACTCAGATCTAAGTCCCATGGCCCTCTATCAGAATCCAGAGTTTCAAGAAAATCAAAATTTTGACCCGAAAAAAAAACGTAAGGGGTACCACTGTCGTTTTTTTTCGGGTCAGAAATTTTGATTTTCTTGAAACTCTGGATTCTGATAGAGGGCCATGGGACTTAAATCTGAGTGCAAAAATGGAGGCTCTAGACCCTTCCAGAGCTGAGATATTTAGATATTTATAATGGCATACAGAGCTGAGATATTGAGATATTTACAATGGCATAAATGCTACGTGAGATCTCAATATCTCAGCTCTGGAAGGGTCTAGAGCCTCCATTTTTGCACTCAGATCTAAGTCCCATGGCCCTCTATCAGAATCCAGAGTTTCAAGAAAATCAAAATTTTGACCCGAAAAAAAAACGACAGTGGTACCCCTTACGTTTTTTTTCGGGTAGAAATTTTGATTTTCTTGAAACTCTGGATTCTGATAGAGGGCCATGTGACTTAGATCTGAGTGCAAAAATGGAGGCTCTAGACCCTTCCAGAGCTGAGATATTGAGATTTCACGTAGCATTTATGCCATTGTAAATATCTCAATATCTCAGCTCTGTATGCCATTATAAATATCTAAATATCTCAGCTCTGGAAGGGTCTAGAGCCTCCATTTTTGCACTCAGATCTAAGTCCCATGGCCCTCTATCAGGAATCCAGAGTTTCAAGAAAATCAAAATTTTGACCCGAAAAAAAAACGTAAGGGGTACCACTGTCGTTTTTTTTTTCGGGTCAAAATTTTGATTTTCTTGAAACTCTGGATTCTGATAGAGGGCCATGGGACTTAGATCTGAGTGCAAAAATGGAGGCTCTAGACCCTTCCAGAGCTGAGATATTGAGATTTCACGTAGCATTTATGCCATTGTAAATATCTCAATATCTCAGCTCTGTATGCCATTATAAATATCTAAATATCTCAGCTCTGGAAGGGTCTAGAGCCTCCATTTTTGCACTCAGATCTAAGTCCCATGGCCCTCTATCAGAATCCAGAGTTTCAAGAAAATCAAAATTTTGACCCGAAAAAAAAACGTAAGGGGTACCACTGTCGTTTTTTTTTCGGGTCAAAATTTTGATTTTCTTGAAACTCTGGATTCTGATAGAGGGCCATGGGACTTAAATCTGAGTGCAAAAATGGAGGCTCTAGACCCTTCCAGAGCTGAGATATTTAGATACTCAGATTTAAATCCCATGGCCCTATAACAGAATCCAGAGTTTCAAGAAAATCAAAATTTTGACCCAAAAAAAAACGACAGTGGTACCCCTTACGTTTTTTTTTTTGAGGTCAAAATTTTGATTTTCTTGAAACTCTGGATTCTGATAGAGGGCCATGTGACTTAGATCTGAGTGCAAAAATGGAGCCTCTAGACCCTTCCAGAGCTGAGATATTGAGATTTCACGTAGCATTTATGCCATTGTAAATATCTCAATATCTCAGCTCTGTATGCCATTATAAATATCTAAATATCTCAGCTCTGGAAGGGTCTAGAGCCTCCATTTTTGCACTCAGATCTAAGTCCCATGGCCCTCTATCAGAATCCAGAGTTTCAAGAAAATCAAAATTTTGACCCGAAAAAAAAACGTAAGGGGTACCACTGTCGTTTTTTTTCGGGTCAAAATTTTGATTTTCTTGAAACTCTGGATTCTGATAGAGGGCCATGTGACTTAGATCTGAGTGCAAAAATGGAGGCTCTAGACCCTTCCAGAGCTGAGATATTGAGATTTCACGTAGCATTTATGCCATTGTAAATATCTCAATATCTCAGCTCTGTATGCCATTATAAATATCTAAATATCTCAGCTCTGGAAGGGTCTAGACCCTCCATTTTTGCACTCAGATCTAAGTCCCATGGCCCTCTATCAGAATCCAGAGTTTCAAGAAAATCAAAATTTTGACCCGAAAAAAAACGTAAGGGGTACCACTGTCGTTTTTTTTCGAGGTCAAAATTTTGATTTTCTTGAAACTCTGGATTCTGATAGAGGGCCATGGGACTTAGATCTGAGTGCAAAAATGGAGGCTCTAGACCCTTCCAGAGCTGAGATATTTAGATATTTTTAATGGCATACAGAGCTGAGATATTGAGATATTTACAAAGGCATAAATGCTACATGAGATCTCAATATCTCAGCTCTGGAAGGGTCTAGACCCTCCATTTTTGCACTCAGATCTAAGTCCCATGGGCCTCTATCAGAATCCAGAGTTTCAAGAAAATCTAAATTTTGACCCGAAAAAAAAAAAAGTAAGGGGTACCACTGTCGTTTTTTTTTGGGGTCAAAATTTTGATTTTCTTGAAACTCTGGATTCTGATAGAGGGCCATGGGACTTAGATCTGAGTGCAAAAATGGAGGCTCTAGACCCTTCCAGAGCTGAGATATTTAGATATTTATAATGGCATACAGAGCTGAGATATTGAGATATTTACAATGGCATAAATGCTACATGAGATCTCAATATCTCAGCTCTGGAAGGGTCTAGAGCCTCCATTTTTGCACTCAGGTCTAAGTCCCATGGCCCTCTATCAGAATCCAGAGTTTCAAGAAAATCAAAATTTTGACCCGAAAAAAAAACGACAGTGGTACCCCTTACGTTTTTTTTTCGGGTCAAAATTTTGATTTTCTTGAAACTCTGGATTCTGATAGAGGGCCATGTGACTTAGATCTGAGTGCAAAAATGGAGGCTCTAGACCCTTCCAGAGCTGAGATATTGAGATTTCACATAGCATTTATGCCATTGTAAATATCTCAATATCTCAGCTCTGTATGCCATTATAAATATCTAAATATCTCAGCTCTGGAAGGGTCTAGAGCCTCCATTTTTGCACTCAGAACTAAGTCCCATGGCCCTCTATCAGAATCCAGAGTTTCAAGAAAATCAAAATTTTGACCCGAAAAAAAACGTAAGGGGTACCGCTGTCGTTTTTTTTCGGGTCAAAATTTTGATTTTTTGAAACTCTGGATTCTGATAGAGGGCCATGGGACTTAGATCTGAGTGCAAAAATGGAGGCTCTAGACCCTTCCAGAGCTGAGATATTAGAGATCTCACGTAGCATTTATGCCATTGTAAATATCTCAATATCTCAGCTCTGTATGCCATTATAAATATCTAAATATCTCAGCTCTGGAAGGGTCTAGAGCCTCCATTTTTGCACTCAGATCTAAGTCCCATGGCCCTCTATCAGAATCCAGAGTTTCAAGAAAATCAAAATTTTGACCCGAAAAAAAAAACGTACGGGGTACCACTGTCGTTTTTTTTCGGGTCAAAATTTTGATTTTCTTGAAACTCTGGATTCTGATAGAGGGCCATGTGACTTAGATCTGAGTGCAAAAATGGAGGCTCTAGACCCTTCCAGAGCTGAGATATTGAGAATTCACATAGCATTTTTGCCATTGTAAATATCTCAATATCTCAGCTCTGTATGCCATTATAAATATCTAAATATCTCAGCTCTGGAAGGGTCTAGAGCCTCCATTTTTGCACTCAGATCTAAGTCACATGGCCCTCTATCAGAATCCAGAGTTTCAAGAAAATCAAAATTTTGACCCGAAAAAAAAAACGACAGTGGTACCCCTTACGTTTTTTTTTTCGGGTGAAAATTTTGATTTTCTTGAAACTCTGGATTCTGATAGAGGGCCATGTGACTTAGTTCTGAGTGCAAAAATGGAGGCTCTAGACCCTTCCAGAGCTGAGATATTGAGATTTCACGTAGCATTTATGCCATTGTAAATATCTCAATATCTCAGCTCTGTATGCCATTATAAATATCTAAATATCTCAGCTCTGGAAGGGTCTAGAGCCTCCATTTTTGCACTCAGATCTAAGTCCCATGGCCCTCTATCAGAATCCAGAGTTTCAAGAAAATCAAAATTTTGACCCAAAGAAAAAAAACGACAGTGGTACCCCTTACGTTTTTTTTTTTCGGGTCAAAATTTTGATTTTCTTGAAACTCTGGATTCTGATAGAGGGCCATGTGACTTAGATCTGAGTGCAAAAATGAAGGCTCTAGACCCTTCCAGAGCTGAGATATTGAGATATTTATAATGGCTCAATATCTCAGTATGTCATAAATATCTCATAAATATCTCAGCTCTGGAAGGGTCTAGAGCCTCCATTTTTGCACTCAGGTCTTAGTCCCATGGCCCTCAATCAGAATCCAGAGTTTAAAGAAGATTGGAGAAACTTTTTTTTTGCACCAAAAAAAAAAAACATAAGGGGTACCACTGTCGTTTTTTGGGGGGTGCAGAAAAAAGATTCTCCAATCTTCTTGAAACTCTGGATTCTGATAGAGGGCCATGGGACTTAGACCTGAGTGCAAAAATGGAGGCTCTAGACCCTTCCAGAGCTGAGATATTGATATATTTATGAGATATTTATGACATACTGAGATATTGAGCCATTATAAATATCTCAATATCTCAGCGCTGGAAGGGTCTAGAGCCTCCATTTTTGCACTCAGGTCTTAGTCCCATGGCCCTCAATCAGAATCCAGAGTTTCAAGAAGATTGGAGAAACATTTTTTTTTCACCCAAAAAAAAACATAAGGGGTACCACTGTGGTTTTTTTTTTTGGGGTGCAAAAAAAGTTTCTCCAATCTTCTTGAAACTCTGGATTCTGATAGAGGGCCATGGGACTTAGACCTGAGTGCAAAAATGGAGGCTCTAGACTCTTCCAGAGCTGAGATATTTAGATATTTATTAGATATTTATGACATACTGAGATATTGAGCCATTATAAATATCCCAATATCTCAGCTCTGGAAGGGTCTAGAGTCTCCATTTTTGCACTCAGGTCTAAGTCCCGTGGCCCTCTATCAGAATCCAGAGTTTCAAGAAGATTGGAAAAACTTTTTTTTTGCACAAAAAAAACGACAGTGGTACCCCTTATGTTTTTTTTTTTTGGTGCAAAAAAAAAGTTTCTCCAATCTTCTTGAAACTCTGGATTCTGATAGAGGGCCATGGGACTTAGACCTGAGTGCAAAATGGAGGCTCTAGACCCTTCCAGAGCTGAGATATTGAGATATTTATAATGGCTCAATATCTCAGTATGTCATAAATATCTCATAAATATCTCAGCTCTGGAAGGGTCTAGAGCCTCCATTTTTGCACTCAGGTCTTAGTCCCATGGCCCTCAATCAGAATCCAGAGTTTCAAGAAGATTGGAGAAACTTTTTTTTTGCACCAAAAAAAAAAACATAAGGGGTACCACTGTCGTTTTTTTTTTTGGGTGCAAAAAAAAGTTTCTCAATCTTCTTGAAACTCTGGATTCTGATAGAGGGCCATGGGACTTAGACCTGAGTGCAAAAATGGAGGCTCTAGACCCTTCCAGAGCTGAGATATTGAGATATTTATGAGATATTTATGACATACTGAGATATTGAGCCATTATAAATATCTCAATATCTCAGCGCTGGAAGGGTCTAGACCCTCCATTTTTGCACTCAGGTCTTAGTCCCATGGCCCTCAATCAGAATCCAGAGTTTCAAGAGATTGGAGAAACTTTTTTTGCACCCAAAAAAAAAAAACATAAGGGGTAGCACTGTCGTTTTTTTTTTTGGGTGCAAAAAAAAGGTTTCTCCAATCTTCTTGAAACTCTGGATTCTGATAGAGGGCCATGGGACTTAGACCTGAGTGCAAAAATGGAGGCTCTAGACCCTTCCAGAGCTGAGATATTGAGATATTTATAATGGCTCAATATCTCAGTATGTCATAAATATCTCATAAATATCTCAGCTCTGGAAGGGTCTAGAGCCTCCATTTTTGCACTCAGGTCTTAGTCCCATGGCCCTCAATCAGAATCCAGAGTTTCAGAAGATTGGAAAAACTTTTTTTTTTGCATCAAAAAAAAAAAAAACATAAGGGGTACCACTGTCGTTTTTTTTGGGGGGGTGCAAAAAAAAGTTTCTCCAATCTTCTTGAAACTCTGGATTCTGATAGAGGGCCATGGGACTTAGACCTGAGTGCAAAAATGGAGGCTCTAGACCCTTCCAGAGCTGAGATATTTATGAGATATTTATGAGATATTTATGAGATATTTATGACATACTGAGATATTGAGCCATTATAAATATCCAAATATCTCAGCTCTGGGAAGGGTCTAGAGTCTTCATTTTTGCACTCAGGTCTAAGTCCTGTGGCCCTCTATCAGAATCCAGAGTTTCAAGAAGCTTGGAGAAACTTTTTTTTTGCACAAAAAAAAACGACAGTGGTACCCCTTATGTTTTTTTTTGGGTGCAAAAAAAAGTTTCTCCAATCTTCTTGAAACTCTGGATTCTGATTGAGGGCCATGGGACCTGAGACCTGAGTGCAAAAATGGAGGCTCTAGACTCTTCCAGAGCTGAGATATAGAGATATTTATAATGGCTCAATATCTCAGTATGTCAGTAAATATCTCATAAATATCTCAGCTCTGGAAGGGTCTAGAGCCTCCATTTTTGCACTCAGGTCTTTGTCCCATGGCCCTCAATCAGAATCCAGAGTTTCAAAAAAAACATAACACACTGTCATTTTTTTTTGTGTGCAAAAAAAAGTTTCTCCAATCTTCTTGAAACTCTGGATTCTGATAGAGGGCCATGGGACTAAGACCTGAGTGCAAAAATGGAGGCTCTAGACCCTTCCAGAGCTGAGATATTGAGATATTTATTAGATATTTATGACATACTGAGATATTGAGCCATTATAAATATCTCAATATCTCAGCGCTGGAAGGGTCTAGAGCCTCCATTTTTGCACTCAGGTCTTAGTCCCATGGCCCTTAATCAGAATCCAGAGTTTCAAGAAGATTGGAGAAACTTTTTTTGCACCCAAAAAAAACAACAGTGGTACCCCTTATGTTTTTTTTTGGGTGCAAAAAAATATTGAGATATTTATTAGATATTTATGACATACTGAGATATTGAGCCATTATAAATATCTCAATATCTCAGCGCTGGAAGGGTCTAGAGCCTCCATTTTTGCACTCAGGTCTTAGTCCCATGGCCCTCAATCAGAATCCCAGAGTTTCAAGAAGATTGGAGAAACTTTTTTTTGCACCCAAAAAAAAAAAACATAAGGGGTACCACTGTCGTTTTTTTTTTTTTTTTTGGGTGCAAAAAAAAGTTTCTCCAATCTCTTGAAACTCTGGATTCTGATTGAGGGCCATGGGACTAAGACCTGAGTGCAAAATGAGAGGCTCTAGACCCTTCCAGCGCTGAAATATTGAGATATTAATAATGGCTCAATATCTCAGTATGTCATAAATATCTAATATATAATATCTAATATCTAATATATAATATCTAATATCTAAAATAATAATAATAATAATATCTAAAACAATAGGGCCTTTGCCTTTTCAAGGCTACAAGAATCATTCATTACAGTCAAGGATTTCATTGATGGTCAATTGAATGTGTCTATTAATGACCAAACAACAGTAAATAAATATTTAGTGTTAAAGACACTAATATATTCTTTTAAGTGCACAATAAATAGTATATAGGTTATTATATATGGAGCAATGTAAAAACATAAAATGTTAAAGTGTAAGTCACTCTCCCTCAGTGCTAACAGCTCTGTGGGACAGCGATCTGTCAATTTGATTGACAGCTAGGCTGATTCAGGGTTTTTGTCCCCATAGTCACCATGTGGTGTAAGATCCATCTGGATTTATCTGGGTTATATTGGCCTCTTGCATGCTTCTAGTATTCTTTTAGTATCACTACATGGGAAAAGTGATTGGCTGAATACAAATTCCCATACTTCTCTGCTATGTACCGGTAATAGGCTAAAAACAGTATGTGACAAAAGTATGTCCGAATTCACAGTACTCATAAAAAGAGCAAACAGTACTAGGCAAAAAGTAGCCTGATGACTTACTATTTCTGCTGAGATTCTAAAGTGTGTGTAACCCCTCCACCCGGATCCTACTCGTCCCTGTTCTGAGCGGGCCTCAAACCCGGATCTCAGGCATGAGAGTCAGGCGCTCTAACAAGGAAGCTAAACTGAGAAACAAAACTTTGTGATGTTGAAGCGGGCAAGGAGAAACACACTCACTGGCAGATCACTGCACAGACCAGCAGGCAATGTGAATCGCCATCACACCAACACCGGAGAAAGTGGCTCGTCTCGTAGAGCAAAGTCCGAAATGGCTGTGGAGATACTCTTGGCTCCGAAGCAAAAACATACAAGGTAAGGTGGAGATACGCTATGCAAATTCCACAGACCTATGGCATTTTCTTTGCCATTGGCTAGTTTTGTATACTCTAAGTCGATAGGCTTTCTAAGAAAAACAGTAAATAATAAAAAAGAAAAAGAAACTGTAGTTGTACTTTGAGGCTCAACCTATTTCTGTCTCTTCCTACTTTTCTTACACACTCTCTTAGTGGGGACATGCAACTTTGCAACATGTGCTAATTAGCTCAGACAGGCCTCTGAAGAGAGCCAGAGACTGCTGAGTGAGACAGCAGCACAGCCAAAGCCAGGCCACTTGCCCATGTTCTTGCTACGTGCAAACTAAATGCTTATTTCTCCATCAAATACACCTTGTTCCCAGCAGCAAGCAACCAACTGTAATCAGAGAGAACATTAAAATAGCAACTTTGTCCTAATATATCCATTTGTACAGTTCATATGTATTCGGCTTGTAGCCTAAAGGGCTTCCAGGCATGGCACATTAACTGCCATAAAGTCATTTCATTCTCAGTTAATTTGCCTGAGTTTGTTCCTCTCGTTTTTAAGCATGCTCACGCCGCCCGCCCACTGCTTGTTATTTACTTTATTTCATATTACCCATCATTCTCCTCTTGCTTCGGGCCACTGTAGCAGAGTCTTAATTATATCAGATTCATGTGTGCACTGAGGTGAGCAAAACAAAGTAGACCTTTTCAGGTATGCACTCCTTAACATGCTTTGTAACTTATTTTAAGGCTCAAGGGAAGAAAGTAAAAAGGTGCAGATGATATTAGATCATCAATAGCTGTTTTTTCAATAGCTAAAGCTGCTTTGAAACAATATGTATTGTGAAAAGCGCTATTCAAATGAATTTGAATTGATTAACCCGACAATGGATCTGTGATTGATTATTGATGTTACAATTGTTCATTGTATTCAATTGTTCATACAGAAAATTTGCAACTCATTCCCTTATGGGTTTTATAATTTGTAGCTGATTCACTATCATGTTTCATGATTAGTTATTAAAATTAAATTCCCTGTATCTGAGCTAATAGGAATACCACAGTTTCCCTACAGTGGTGAGAAGTTTCATAGCTCATTGAGTGAGGGTAATTTCTGAAAGAAAAATCATTAGACAGTATGTAACAGAACAAGAGCTTCTGACCAGTTCGCAATGTTCCATTTACCTGTACTTTAATGCAGACTCAACACTTCTTAAGGCCTAAGTTAAGGCCATTTGGATCTCTGCTCTATTTTCAAAAACTTTGGGAATCAAAGCTGTTTGCTTGCACAATCTAACAAGTTTGCATTTAGTTAGTAGAAATATGTAGAAATACATTACGATGTAGTTGATCTATACTTTTCAGATATGCAAAGAGAGCTGTATTTCGATCGTCAACTGTAGACATTCACTGTAAAAATGAATGCGAATCATGAATGCTTAAAAATGTTTAAGTCACCATTATGGTGATCGGTGTTTGTTTTACATTGCTTTAAAATGACGTTTTTTTCCTTCAGTGATTCTGCTTGTTAACATCAGATGTCTTCAATGTTGGCAATATGAAATAAAGATAATATAAAATAATTCATCTTTGACATCTGTCTGTTATTTAGATATTTTGGTTTAATTTTTTGGTGTAAACTTTACTCGTTTTAAATAGTTAACTTTTAAGGAATAATACAATTAATTATTACTCCATTCTAATTTGTTCAATTTAATGAATAATATTGCTTGTAATCTGTTGCCACAATTTTATTGATCAGATAAAGCATATTCATTTTTACAGTGTTCAACTATATGCAACTACATGTCAAATAACTCTAATCAGGGGGAAAGGGGGAGATAAGGGGAATGATCAGTTTTAGCACTTATTTTATATGGGACATGAACTGTGAACATATAGGAAAAAATTAAAAATTTAAAGTCGCCCCAATTTAGTCGAATCAAATGAGCGTAGCATCCTTTGAATCAATATGTTCTTTGTTATTGAGCAGAATGCTCGAAAGGACATCCTTTTGATGAATGGCTAATAGATAGACCTCATTAAGAATGACAGTAGTGATTGTGAAATGTGGTTTGTCTCCCCCTCTCTGTCTTCCTGTCCATCTCCCTCCCTGTTTTCCTGTCCAATCAGTTTTGCCACACTGAATTAATCTGAGAAAGACGAGCAGACATCAATCACATCAGAGGGATGTGGCCTTGCGGAACATCCTATTAAAACTCATTCACATTGTACAAGGCCACATCCACCGTTTCCAAGCCAGACACAATACTGTCAAGGCTGGATGTATGATTACAGCGAAAACCAGATGCGGAAATTAAAATCTGATGATTACCCACAATCTGCCTGTTGTTGTTTGTACAGGCTTTGTTTCCTAAAGGCATGTGAAACGAGCTGATTGATTCTTTCTTTTTTCCCCTTCAAATGTCAGGTTTGTCAGGGGTCAGAATGGCAGGTTGTTGAAAGGGATGTGTCAACTTCTGCCCACATGCATGATTCAGGTCACATGCACCTTTTGCATCATAACAACAAAGCTTTCCATACGCCCTTAATCTGACAAGAACGAACGGTATGTCTGCTCTCTAGCGCTGCTAGACATCTGTTATCCATCTTCTCCATGCAAATGTGAGAATATCATACAATAAAAGACTTCCGATTATTATGCACAACGAGTCACTCTATGTGTAATTCTGCTGTCGTTTTAGTGGTGTGATATGTGTACAAATGGCCACTGTGGAAATCATGTGCAATGCATATTATATACACTAATGTATGTTATGTGTGATATTTTGATGTCACTATGTACAGTGTGTTATGCTGTGTGTGATCAGATTTTGGTTTTAGGTCAATTAAAGTTGTAGCTTTAGACGCATAGCTTTAGATGTAGCTTTAGACGCATACATGTACGCATACACACACATGCACGCACTAACGCAGCACTTGAACTACTGTACCAGACCTATTGATCCACTTGCTTGTGTATCATTCGAAAATATAACAGTAGTAATACTGAAAAATATAACTAAATTATAAATGCCTTTTTTTCCTTTTGTAATACATCTTAAAGGAGCTGTATGTAAGATTGTGGCCAAAACTGGTACTGCAATAACATTCAAAATACCGTAGAGCAGTGTATCCCCTTCCCCCGACTCGAGGTTGCCAGATAGGCGGCAGGATCTAACATTTTTTTATCTGACACATTTGTAGCGGCTAACTGGTAGATCGGTGGAGGGTGGAGCATCATACCAAAACAACATGACAACATCAACATCAGTTGAGGGCTGCAACTTTACTTTTTAAATGACAATATCCTGGCTGGACTACTGTTGTCAGTGATATAAGTATTTGAAATGAACATGATTTCTTAATGTCTAGTGATATTTCAGGGCCATTTTATGATTATTTTAAATACATTTCTTACATACAGCTCCTTTAACATTTTATATGTTTATGATGGCAAAGCTGAATTTGCAGCATCATTATTCCAGTCTTCAGTATCACACTTTTTTTCCACAGGAAAAAAAGCATTTATATAAGATGCATACTTTGTAACAATATATGCTTTAATGCTTTAATGTCACTTTTTTATTAATTTAATGCATTCTTGCAGAATAAAAGTAGTATTTTCTTTAAAAAAAAAAAAACGTTCCGAACCCAAAATTTGTAACGGTAAATAAATATGACAATTGTTATATAAAATAAAAATCTTGCTATTTTCAAGCATTCTGTTCTGTAAATTAATCCTCTTTTTTAACCAATTGTCATGTTAGTAAAAAAAAAAAAAAGTTTACTCCCCAGAGGCTGCAGTACAGTAACTTGCGAACTTGCGAAACCTACTTTACCTCAAGTTTGAGCTCAGACCAGTAAGCTTTCGAATAAAAATCTCTCTAGAGGTGTCCGCTTCTTTCTTCAGCATTCTGATTCTCTCTCAGGTTTCTAGGTCATCTTACTTTTAATTCACTTCACATTTTTTGCTGGGGGGAAACATGTCTATATACACATATAGTATTTAAAATATTTAATAATATAAATGAATAATATACAGGTTAAACTATATTATTTTATTTATTTATTTTTGTATTTTATATTATTCCTGCTTTGCTCAAAGATCTTATGCTCTGCTAAGTTTTCTGTCTATATTGCCATGGTTTAGAAATGTGCTACACTGAATACTGTAACTTATAGTCAATATTATTGCTCAACTACAGTTGTTGTTCTGGCAAAAGTAGTAACATTATTGTAAACAGAGGCTTAGTCTATTTATTGTTATAAGAAAAGGCTCGCTGTGCCACTGTACAGAGAGAATAGGGTTTAATTTCCATCTCATGTCTCTGGATACTCTTGCACATAAAATCCTGGGGTATTAGACCCACGTTCTTAGAGAGTGTGTTTGTGAAAGATAGAGGTCACACCATCTTAAAAAGAAAAGACTGTAGTGCGTTATGTGAACCACAACTAATGAAAAGAGACTGAGCTCTAAGCTTAAAGGCACAGTATGCAAGAATTGTACCTTAATATAACAGCTTCAAAGTCAATTCGGTGGTAAACAAACTCATAGTAGGGCGAATCATCCGGGGACGCCGCTGGAAAAACCAGCAATGCAATTTTGAGAATCAAGTCATCATGCTGTACGGCAGTGACATCACACACATCAACAACAACATAGCATTAAGACACTTGCGCGCATTTTAGGCGTGAAAACTCGACGATGGAAAAAGCAAAGAAAACACGGTCGGAAGAGACTAGGAAAAGATAATCTGACCGCATGAGGAACCAGACAAGAGTCCCACTCGGTCATGCTTTTCCAGAGATGGGGCTTTTCAATCGGGCACGAGCTATAAAGCAGCACTGGATGCAACAGTGATGCTGACCTGGCGATCTTGTTGATGGACTAGTAAGTAAATATTTCTAAGTTTGTGCGCATTTTATTTTGTGATTTCACCGGAATGAATACAGAGTATCCGTAATGGTGATAGATTGATGAGCGTGTCCGAGTAGAGTCTGCGCGCGCCACCAGATAGGGTGACCAGACATCCCGAAAAATTTGGGACAGTACCGAAATCTAAGCTGTTGTCCCGAATCTGCCCCGAATCGTAATCGCAAAATCTTGAGTAGTTATTGTCTGATAAAATATTAAAAACTGTCCGTAGAGGTTGATTCAGCCCCGCCGGCGGCTCATTGGCTGCAGCATCTTATTTTGAAGTTCTACAAAGATATAGGTGTGAATTTAGATATACATTGATAAGATAATTTTCATTCATTCATTTCATTGATCAGAACTTTCAGGTGTACCGGAACCACAACACGCCATTTTTTTAGTGGCAGACTAAAGACTAATGACAGACTGTTGATCTTTGGAAAAAAAAATTTTGGTTCAGGTTTGAAATTATAGGTTATGTAGTCTAATATCAAAGCAGGCCTACCCATAAACACAGGCCTACCCATAAAAAATGCAAGATTTGTACCTTAATATAACAGCTTCAGAGGAGTATCAGGGCATGAGTGCAGTGGTATTTAAATACAAGTACTCCACAGCGACTCTAGGGGTCGCTGTTTGACAAAATGGAATTCCTGCATAGTGTTTCAAAGATAGTTTCAAAGATGCATAGTGCCTTTAAAGTGACCCTGTGAGGAGGCCTGCTCTTTAGCACTGCATATAGATTCAGAGGATGTGACCTGGAAACATAGACATGGATTTCCCAAAAATGGCACTTCCTCTTAGTGTGAGCAGGACAGACAAGTGTTCCCGCCTCTCCCTCCTAGCTCACGCTTCGACATCCCACCGTGCAAGCCTCAGGCCCTGTAGCCATGGTTACCAAATGAAGTAAATGGTTGCAGGAGGGCTCTCTATTTCCACCCTTTATTGCCTGAGTGTTCTCACCATAGATTTTCCAACACCAAGTTTATGGAGAACGGCATTACCGTTTCTCTTGCACACTTGCGTCACTGTCCAACTATTACTTTATGGTGCTTTTTGGAGTCATTAAAGAATCATGTGGACAAAATCAGGGCCTGGCCATCTGCTCTATTATAAAACAGCAATGTGGGCAAACACCTGTCACATGACCCGACTAGATGCCACTTCTCTCCACAGCTGTAATCTACATCAAAAAGCATAATTTGTAAATGCAAACAACGACTTGGAAATGACGTTAATATACATTTGTGCATGGAAACTTACAAGAAAAGTGGATTTGAACTGATACGTATACTGACTAAAAATGTCACAAGTTTTCATATCCAGGATAGATAAAGGAATAGATCACCAAAACATTTAAATGTCCTTCATGTTGTTTCAAACCTGTTTTTTTTTTCACCGACAATCTTGATTTCTGATGCAAGTGATTTCATCATATTTGATTTGAGAGCAACAATAAACAATAAAAGGAGATTATTTTCAGCCAATAACTACATATTTCAGTCTGTTCAGATTTATTGCATTAGAAGACTTGTAATAGACAGACATTAGTCATAGAGGCTACTTTCATAGTGCATTTTGGAACGACATGAGGGCGAGTAAATGATGATAGAGTTTTCATTTTGGATGAACTAACTCTTTAATGCAAGTTCAGAATCAATAATTATTTCAACACCTATCAGGTAATAGGTGGATTTTTTACATTTTATAACTTCCCTAAATTATATTGCTTTCATCATGATTCAAAAGTATGTAGAAAAAAAACAGAGTTATGGCTAATCCTTTACGTGGAAAGTATCACTCAAACATGTCTCTTTCACAGAGATGTGCATTGCTATTTAAAGAAATGGTAAGGAAAATGAAGAAAATCGATGTAAAGAAAAAAGATCAGTCGAAATTAGTTTACTGTTTAATATAATGTATTTCATCAACAGTGCACTGCCATATGAAGTAAAAAAAAAGAAGTACTGAATGATGTAACCATTTGGTCATGCAGGAAAAAAACTCTTTCTTTCTACTGTAACTACATAGTAGTTGGTTTTCTAGGTATATATGTTCAGTTAAGACTGAGAACAAATATACTCGTACATACATGTTATAATGCAACACACATCTACTACATAGCTCAGTGTGACAGTTGTGACACAGGATTACAATGGGAGCTCTGGGCTCTTTTCAAATGACACATACTGAATTATTGACAGATGGTACAGCAATGAACACGCTATATTTTACTTGCTATTGTAGACAATGAAGCAAAAGTATTAACTTGATGCATTCTGTCATTACACAAATGAAATGATCCATGTAAGATCAGTGGCTGTTCTGTTTGTAGTATTAAAAACTTCGAAGTCATGGGTTCCCTTAGGAATTTCAAATAAATTAGCACTTTTCAATTTATAATTTTAAAGAGGACCTATTATGCTTTTTACATTTTCAACTTTCTTTAGTGTGCATGACAAAGGTCCAGTGTGCACAAAGTCCACTCCAAAAAGTGCTCATCCCAATTCGTCATATAACTGACGTCTTGGGACGTCTTTTGCCCATTCGTCAATATATGCCTTTTTAGGGCCCCCTTAAACGTCGGTAGATGACGATCCCCGGGCCTCCATACAACTGACGTCTTTACCTTTAACGTCAGGTAGGTGACGGGGTAGGTTTAGGGTTAGGTTTAGGTCTGGGGTAGAGTTAGGATCCGATAACGTCATCGATGTTTAAGGGGGCCCTAAAAAGGCGGATATTGACGTATGGTCAAAAGACGTCCCAAGACGTCAGTTATATGACGAATTGGGATGAGACTGTGTTAGTTTCTGAACTCCCTGAATCGCCTCATTTGTAGTCTTGAGTTTTCTTCCAGAGAATACACGTCATAATATTCATGTAGGTAATTTCCACCCTAGGTATACGCAAGAAAGGTGGGGTGGGGGGCAGGGGTTGGGTGAGGCCTGGTCGAGTTGTTAGTCAGCGCTAGTAGTGTGTTGAAACTCAGTGCAGATTTAAAAATAAAAAAATAAAAATAACTGGTCATTGGGAAAATTAATCATGATTTGCTACACATTAAGTTTAAAATATTGAGTCCCTGGTTAAATTATTTTGTTAACGCGACAGTAATTGGCTTTATGCACAGCTCCACTACTTCCTGAACTTCAGCCAGCTCCTTGTTTCCTGTCTGCCATTATTGGACAAATTGATTAATTCAGGTGTGTCTGACCTCAGTAGTCACGGCAACAATAATCAGACACACCTGAATTAATCAAGTTTGCCCAATAATGACAGACAGGAAACAAAGAGCTGGCTGAAGTTCAGGAAGTAGTGCAGCTGTGCATAAAGCCTATTGTACTTGAACATTCCTATTTCCATGGCGACGTATCAAGTGTCACGTGACACTTTTTTGGGGCTACGTGCCTGTCATTTACATAACGTAATGTATATCCATCCATTTCTCCCGAAAGACATGAAAGTGAGTGGCTGGTGAACAGAGAGAAGACTTTATAGTTACCTATAGGCTAAAATGTGCGTTTGTTGTGGGGGAAATATAACGTCTTAAAATTACATTTGAAAGGTTTATTATTTCCGCTTACTTAGACATCAGTTTTTTTTTTCTCTAATTATAAATGGTTCGCTAGTACTTGTGTAATTAAATGCCTAAAAAAGAAAAAGAAAACATTATTTGGTTGAAAACTGCCTGAACGTGTGATAATAAATGACAACTGACACGCGCTGCTGAACGCACTCGATCACACGCTCTCTGGCTCATTGCCAAATGTGTGAAAGCAGCGCTAATCGGCACTGTGATCATGCGTCAATGTGCTATGCTACAGTCAGTGATTATTACAACTCTGATCTGTGGTTTAGAAGGTAGGTCAAGTCTTTCCAAGTCACAGGGCTCTAGTCCGAGTCAAGTCGCGAGTCATTGTTGTCAAAGTCTAAGTTGAGTCCCAAGTCATCTTTGAATATGTCAAGTCGAGTCGCAAGTCATCAAATTTGGAACTCGAGTCCAGGTTAAGTCCGAGTCATGCGACTTCGAGTCCACAACCCTGCGGCCTACAAACTGACGTTATGACTAAACAGTTCCATTGTCATGGCATATGAAGTGTCTATAACATTCTGAATTTTCAAAAGACAATATCTCATTTTACTTGCAATACATACAGCTAGCTATAAATATTTGGGTAAATATGTGGGGGAAATCTTTTAATATGACAAATATTATAGCTGCAGGTTTGATTTATGCTGATGATACCATGCTACAGTCGAGCTTTGAAAGATTGTGCATACAGTATGGTCAACCGTGTCCTGACACTGGAACATATACACTACATTATTATGCATTCGTGCTCTCTTACATCCAACACAATATGATGGCTAAGGTTATGTGACTGGAATAAAATTAATTTAAAATAAGACGGCTATTGAATCACAATTATATATTTTTCCATCCCCAACATTTCTGAAGACTAGCACATTGTCTGCCTCATTTCACACATCCAATTAATTATTCATGCACTGCAATAAAATTAAGTTGTGATACCTATCTGGAAAAAAAGCTATATATTCTCAAAATAGCACATCCATAGCATCTGCTAATGGGCAGCAAAAGTGGAACAGAGGATGGTGAAAGATTGGGATATTAATAAAAGTGATTAATTGTGCAAAAGACACAAATAAACTAATTCGTAAGACACATGAAGCCCTTTCAAATAAGGATATGAAAGAAGCAAGATGTTGAAGTAATAATAAAGTAAAACAAAAACAATCAAATGTCTTTTCCTGACATCGAAAATAATTTGCCCCGCACGGTCTAATCATTTTCTTGAAATAGATGGTATTGATGGAATTGACATCATCAACAAATTTAGTCATACACTGTATTATTAATATTATTAGTTGACAGACACTAGACAGCAATCTGAAGACACATGAATGTACAATGGCCTCAAAACATATTTGGACACTTAAGTCACACTTACAAATTCTGCAAGAAAGGATGCTGTAGCTACTTACTCAAACATACTTCCCTTTTTGCAATTGCTTTTTTTTCACAAAACAGTCTCAAAGTATTTCTTCAATATACATTTAATTGAATTATTCATTAACATACACACATATATATATATATACTATATATATATATATATTATATATATATATATATATATATATAATATATGGCATTTGTAATTAATCATTCATTTTTACACAGTAAAAATGAATGCGCATTATCTAATAAAAAAATGTGTGGCAACAGATTACAAGCAATATTATTAATTAAATTTAAGAATAGAATTGAGTAATAATTAATCAAATTAATTCCTTAAAAGTTAACCATTTAAAATGAGTAAAACTTACCAAAAAAGTATGTTTAAGTCACCATTATGATGATCGGTGTTTGTTTTAAAATTATGGTTTTCTCCTTCAGTGATTCTGCTTGTTAACATCAGATGTCTTCAATGTTGGCAATATAAAATAAAGATAATATAAAATAATTCATCTTTGACGTCTGTCTGTTATTCAGATATTTTGGTTTAATTTTTTGGTGTAAACTTTACTCATTAATTGGTTAACTTTTATGGAATAATTTGATTAATTATTACTCAATTCTAAGTTGTTTAATTTAATTAATAATATTGCTTGTAATCTGTCACCACAATTTTATTGATTAGATAAAGCATATTCATTTTTACAGTGTATTTAAATCAATCACAAATCTTTTGTTTGTTGTTTTTGTGCTTTGCTTAGTTTAATCTTGCAATTGCAATATAGAAGTTTGACTTAAACATCCAAATACGGTTTAGGCCCACTGTATGCCTTTTTCAAATATACCTTTAAAGACATGAATAATACAATGACGTTTGTAGTATGTACTTATTTTTATCCCATAAATATTGTCTTTAGTCACATTAAGGGTAAATATGTGAGTAGTACCATAATTAGGCTAAATAAAATGTAATCTTGCTAAGATTACAGATTCCTCTTTAAAGAAAAATAAATCTATATTTCAAAACACATTAACCTCAATCCCTCAGTCGAAGCCTTCTTTGGCAGATCTGGGCTGAACCAGAATACCCGTGCTTCTGAGGGCAGGAGTTAGTTAGCTAGAACCATTTTAAAGTGCGGCATTTGACACGGCTATTCACATTAAGCTCCATTCTAAACTTTCAATTTCAGGTAATGCTTTCTAAAATCTCTCTAAGCTCATGTTATTTCTCCCCATCCTTTCAAAATGGAAAGAAAATGGCTTCCATCACACATACTTGGCTGTATAAAGCTGGACGTTTGACTTCTGACTCCCATTGCATGACTTATAGCCGTTTCATCAGTGCTTTGTTCGAACCATTGTGCTAATTTGGCACAATCAACAATTATCACAGCTGAAATTTGTTAACCTTATATTGACTACATGAGGGAAGAGTCTACGGACAATAACACTTGAGAATTCTATTGCGGGACAGGATCTCAAAGAATTTCCCTTCAACACGTAAATCCTTGGAAGTTTGCATACTAAGGCTTACTTTCATCCCAAAAATCCTTTGATTCTGAAGGGTACTGCACTCCGTACTAGCCACTATCAATCAGGGTCTTTCTGCTCAAGTTCTACCTGGTGTCTGTTCAGTCACGCTGTTTGCTTGAACTCCATCAAGAACATGCAGCTCTGGATCATCTTGAAGGTCGCTCGCCCTCTCCTCCTCATTCTTCACTCTCCTCCTCGTCCCCTCTCAGTGCCCTTGCTCCAGCGCTGAAAACAGTGGACGGTGGATGCCAGGAAGAAGCTGGCCATGATGGCCGGAGCCACCGAGACGGAGATGCCAGAGAGAGATGATGATGAAGAAATCGGTGAGGGTGAGGGTGATCTGGGCACTCCGAAAACTGTCCTGGGAGAGCTGGCTGAGAGGCACACGGCGTCCATCTGTGGGTAAAGAGCACTCCATTCCCTCATACCTGTAAAAGCAGCACAAAACATAATACAGGGTTTTTTAGTTATTATTGTAATTTGTATAGGCTTCACATTATAACACAGTCTCATCCCAAGACGTCAACTAACTGACGCTGTCCACCATACGTCAACATCTGAGGTGTTTAAAGGTACCCTTTAACATCAGTTACATGTATGACCCTGGGGCATCATCCAACTGACGCTTTACCTTTAATGTCAGTTAGATGACGTGGGTAGGTTTAGGTCTGGGGTAGGGTCATAGGATTAGACAACCTGATCTACGGGAATTCGTACGAATTTTACGAGGTGGCTAATCGTAGATCATACGACCTCACTCGTACGAATCAGTAAGATTTTGCTAAATCGTACATATTTTCGGAATTGGCCAATTCATATTAATTCGTACGAATGACCTATCCCTAACCCCGCCCCTAAACCTAACCATCAGCGTGGGTTTAGACAATCGGTACGAATTCGATACGAGTAAGGTCCGTATGAATTAGTACGAATTAGCCACTTTTTAATCACTCGGGCACGAATTCCGTACGAATTACGTCGTGAAGATAGGGTAGGATTAGATAGCATCATCTAACTGACGTTTAAGGGTACCCTAGAACGGCGGATGTTGAAGTATGGTCAAAAGCGTCAGTTGAAGACGTCTTGGGATGAGACTGCGCTGCACATTACAATGGTTAGATCAACATGGTTATGAAACAAACTGATGTTTTTGTTTCTTTAATGAAAAGCAGTTGCTTAAACAGATTTAGGCCTAAAAGCCCATATGGTCTTCCTTCTGACCGTACACATTTCTTGCATGGGCTGTTGGGTAATAGTCTACAGTGGAGTGCAAGATTGGTAAAGAGCACACTGGGCCACAAAATGGGTGCTAGAGACCATCATTACGAATCATAAAATCATAAAAACTGGTACACTCTTTGGTATCCAAGGTTAACACAGTCTCTTTTGACCATACGCCAATATCCGCCTTTTCTAGGGTAACCCTAAACATCGGTTATATACGATCATCCCCGGGCCGTCATACAACTGCCGTCTTTACCTTTAACGTCAGTTAGGTGACGGGGTAGGTTCCAAAGACGTCCCAAGACGTCAGAGTCATGAGACTGCGCTGCCAAGGTTGTGTTTTCGAAATGCTTTTTAAATTCGTATTTAAAGGGTTAGTTCACCCAACTTATATATATATATATATTACACACACACACACAACAGACACTATGGAAGTCAATGTGATCCATCAACCGTTTGGTTACCCATATTCTTCTAAATATCTTCTTTTATGTTCAGCCATCTCAAGACTTCATATAACTGACGCTTTTGACCATATGTCAACATTCGACGTTCTAGGTACCCTTTAACGTCATTTAGATGACGTATCTGAATCCTAGAACCTACCCAGACCTAAACCTATACTCGGCGTCATCTAACTGACGCTGAAAGGTGAAGCGTCATTAGTATGGCGCCCTAGGCAATCGCCATATAACTGATGTTAAAGGGTACCCTAAAACGTTGGATGTTGACATATGGTCTGAAAGCGTCAGTTAGATGACGTCGTGGTATGAGAATGTGTTGGTTCAGCAGAAGAAAGAAACTCATACAAGCTTGGATCAACTTGAGGGTCAGTAAATGATGACAGAATTTTAATTTTTGGGTGAACTAATATAAAATTGCAAATCAAAAATCAATGTAAAAAAGTTAAATTAAATGAAATATTTTCTAATTCATTTGACTCAAATTATTTTATTATAAAGTTATTTTAAATTGTAATAAAATTTCACAGCTTTATGGTTTATTATTGCTCAAATAAATGCAGTCTTGGTGAGAATAAGCGACAAAACTTTTGAATGGTATTATAATTGATACATAAAAGGATTGTACAATTGCACTGTATGGACATTCAGATCAGATTCAAATGGAATTTATGGACTCGTTTCTAGAACTTATTGAATTTTTTTACAGATGGAAATGAAATGGCAGGGGGCTTATGAGAAGGCCTAAAATAGCTCTCATGTTTATTTATGCCACTGTTTGACCAGGACAGAAGTCAGACTGTCAGCCCTCACTCATTTAAAACTGAAGTAAAAGACACACGCACATGCACACACTCTCAGTGTGACCCTGTTGATTCACTGCTGTGTGTTAATGAGACTGAATCAAGGGCATATGAGACCCGAGCACATCAACCACAGATAATCATGAAATCCACAGAGAGGAATATCCAACAACAGCTTTCAGATGCTGCAGAGAAATATAATCAACTCGTGAATTATATTTTTGTATGCGTGTGGATGTTAATAAGAGAGTGATTAGAGTTTACGCAGATGAATCCAACATCTAAATCTAAATTAGCAGAAAATAAAAAGAAATAAGAAAGAAAAGTACATTATATCAAGGCTGGCTTGTTTTCTTCTATGGCTGAATGGCTAGCGCAAGAAATAAAACAGCAGGAGCATGTCATGAGATCCAAAGATGATAAAACAAGTATTGGGCTTTTTCACTCGTTTCTCTCCCTCTCGCAGTCAGAATGTGCAGTCTCACTGAAGAATGGGAGTGATGACATGTTCGCTCCCATTGCTTTTAACTGCCAGGTCATCTGATGCACTGGAGCGTGAGGCTCTGTGTGGGAGATGTAACTATATCCAGAGCGAACTCACAGTTTGTGTGGGATAGCTGCATAGCGGCAGTAGATGACAGAAGTGTGAATCTAGCATATCTCATTTTCACTTGCTCGGTGAAACACTGCAAGCATTTTATATGCTTCAACTACTGTTTTACAGTAAATGACTAAATTCTGCATTTTACTGTAAAACAGTTAACATAGTAGCTATATTACAATAGGGTGACACCCATATGAGCCTGGAAATTATGTATAAAGTAAAACTATGATTTACAATTAATAGATAATGATGGGTAAACTTATATTCACTGTGAAAAAAATATTTTCATGATTTGTAATAACAACATTTTTTCTTTTGTCAAATCAACTTAGATAATTAATGTCGTTCAGATAACATAATATTTTGAGTTTCTAGTGATTACATTAATCTCCTTCATTGTATTAACTAATTTTTTCCATTTCAATGAACTTGAAATTTTAAGGCAACCAGGTTACTTATTTTTTTATGTTAAACCAACAAAAAAATGTACAGTGTTTTTTAAATAAAATATTCGGAAACTTACTGTGAAACACTTTTATACATTATTTTAAAAATGAATTAATCAAGTGCAAGGGCGTATGGGTATTCACCCTATGGAATTTCACTAATCAACACGGTCTGGTTCTTTTACAGTATTCTTTTAACCATAATGTCATGGGGGGGGGGGGGGTGAGGAGGGGACAAGCTATTATGCATGGATTTCACTGTGCATTTCTGCATTTGTAGTATTGCTTAATTCTACATTATTGATTCAATATCATTCAGTATGCATCATTTTGAAATCATTCATCTAAACTAATGAATAAATAATCTACCAGTGATATTTACAGCAAAATCAATGCATGGTAGGTCATTTTCACTCATACACAACATAAAAAAACAAGATTGTATTGCATGCATGCTGGGTTCCCACATTGTTTGTGTGATGAAAAAATTTGCTGTGATGAAAAAGTGATGAAAGATTTGATGACTGTCATGGGAGTTCAATAATTTACCATAATAGCTCTGGAGTTATTCCAATTCAATGAGGTGTTTTTTTTAATGTTATATAATTCAATGTTATTTTACAGTAGACAAGCATGATAAGTAGTAGCCAGTAATATGAGGTCACATTCACAGTCAGATGTTTTACAGTGTGTATTAAACGCACATAGAATTTCATTAAAACGGATCTGATGTAACAATTAAAGCCTATGAAGACATTTTAAACATTGGTTGTACACAGTCATGGCCTCAGCCTCAGTCCTGACACCAGCCTGCTTTTATGCTACTGAAACCCATGTTGGATTCTGGCAACTCAGTCCAAAGGAAATGTTTATAAATGATCATTTGAAAAAGGAAACCTGTTGGCTAAAAAATCATGGACAGTTGTGGATTGATACACTACGCAGGCCTTGAGGTTGTCAGGATATTATTAACAGGATGATATTAGTCTGATGTCTGTTCTCGTGGCATTAGTCACCATTTCTCAGTGACAGCCAGGACTATCCAATACCAATATGAGCTTAATGTGTCACCAGTCCTTTACAACAGAGCACCACAGGTCATGAGATTAAAAAAGGCCATATGATGCTTTGTAATGTTTCAGACAGACTAGGACTGAGACTAGGAAAGTTTTTCTGAAAATTTAAAGCATAAAACAAAATAGCATCATATCACTCAATAAACAAAATAGCATCATAGTTTACCCCTTTAACAACTGGCTGTTGACAGATACTTTAGCAAGGAACCTAACGTCCACAGAAACTGGTATGTATTTTTGTGTTAAATTACTAGCTTCCAAGATAAACACGTTTAGAGCGCCAAATGTCCTGCAGGTATCAGGCATGAAATGTTGATATGATTAAGTCACAGGTGGAAGTACCGGGGGAAGTCGAGCTCAGAGAAGGTGGGTGGATGATACTGGAGCCAAATGTAATGGGAAACCTCAAACACTGAAGTGGTGCATATAGATTGTGTTAAAAAATAAATAAATAAATAAATCAGTGTAATATACATAGTTTTAAGTCTAAAATGAGACTTCTAAGTTTTTTGAGTCAATTATTTGACTGCCTTGATTGTTTCTAAAATATGTTTATAATGATAAACAATTAAGCTGGCATTAGCTTAGCAAGTCTTTATTTTATTTAAACAATATTATTGTGTTAAAGGAGTAGTTCACTTTAAAAAAAAACTTTTGCTGATAATTTACTCACCTCCATGTCATCCAAGATGTCCATGTCATTCTTTCTTCAGTTGAAAAGAAATTAAGGTTTTTGATGAAAACATTCCAGGATTTTTCTCCATATAATGGACTTCAATGGGAACCAAAGGGTTCAAGGTCCAAACGACAGTTTCAGTGCTGAACTGCAAACTGTTCAGAAGGGCTTTAAACAATTTCAGATGATGAGTAAGGGTCTTATCAAGCAAAACGATCGCTCATTTAAAAATAAATAAATAACAAAGTTTATGTTTTATAAGCCCAAATGGTGGCCTGTTATATAACGTTTATGAAAAGTTTATGTTATAAAACATACACTTTGTTATTTCTTTTTTAAATGAGCGATCATTTTGCTTGATAAGACCCTTATTCATCGTCTGGAATCGTTTAAAGCCCTTTGAACATTTTGCAGTTTGGACTGAACTGTCTTTTCGAATCTTGAACCGTTTGGTTCCCATTGAAGTCCATTATATGGAGAAAATCCTGGAATGTTTTTATCAAAAACCTTAATTTCTTTTCGAACTGAAACTTATCAGCAAAGTTTTTTTTTTTTTTTGTGAACAACTCCTTTAATGTTTTATTATTTTCCACTTTTATTAAAATACAGAGGAGGATTTAAATTGCTGCTAAAAAAAAACTGTATGCACTAACAGCATTTACATTACTTTATTTCTCATCTCCAAGTAAGAGTCTATGTATCGACATATTGATTTTCACATCAGATTCAAGAACACGTCTGAAATGTGAGCTTGGACAGTCCATATGTGTTTTAGTGTCAGAATAACTCACTGGAGGATGAGGATTTATATTCACAAGCTTTGTCACACTCATCGCTCTGCTAACTTCAGACTCTGGCCTTTAAGAGGCTGCTCTTGATCATGTGATCCCCATTTGCCTCTCCAGGTTTATTTATGTTTTTAACACTTCACATATGCCTGCGCAAAGTATGTTTTAATTTTCTATTTTAATTTTTAGGAGGTGGAGAGCAAAATCTATGCTCAGAGAGAATGAATTAACCAATACTCTGGCAGAAAATATTCTTAACCTCAGCGCATCGTGACCTGGTTACGGTTTGCAAATGATTTATTTCTGTCACAGGTTACTGTACTTGAGCTGGTGGCCTGGGCAGACTGCTATATTGGAGCTATATTTTGCAGATATGAGGTTTTTGAAAAAATTCAATCATATTTATATGTCCGCAGGTGCACTGTGCCACGGTTCAAGGAGAATTTGAACACTGTTTGAAATGTATATGTTGTGTTCGTGAAGGGCAACCAGGCAAAAACAACTCGACCTATGAAAGAGCCTGTGGAAATTTTCAATATGTTTGTTTTCCGAATACAAAGGTTAAGTTTATTTAAAGGAACTGTTCTACTAAGGATGCTCTGATTGATACTGAGCTGTCAGTATATTCCCCTACCATAAAAAAGGTAAGCTGAAAAGTGGAGCAGCTAATATTATTCAGAGCCCATAAAAGGGAGAGTTTGCATTTATTTATGAAGGGGAAGAATGAGTAAGAACAGTTGAGGGCAACAGGGCACAGGGTTTCAAATGTAAATTACTACATGTGGATAATGACTGTTACAGTTACTGTTGTGTTCAGTGTTGGGGAAGCTACTCTGAAACTGTAGTTTGACAAGCTACAAGCTACTCGTAAGTTAAAGTAGTTTAACTACAGTCAAGCTACCCGTTTAGAAAAGTAGTTAGCTACACTACAAGTTACAATCAAAAAGTAGCTAGCTACATTGAAACTACTTTTGCTTTTTGAACAATGTATATTATAAATAACTGAATAAGTGTCTGAGTAATGTTAAGTAAAATATTTAGTGTTTAAAACAAGGCAATGGCATTACGATTTCAAAGAGTATTGTTTTATTACACACAACACTAAAATATCTCAGACTGTTTGTCAAAAGTGCAACAAATAGCCTACAACATTGCAAGAATGAAATATACATCCAACGTAAATTGCATGTAGAACATTTTCTCAAAAATACTGATTGAACTTGGACAAATAAGGCCATGGGTAATCTAACGTTAGTTGTTTCTACATCCTCCAAATCTGCCGTCACGTCTTGCTATATAATCATAATATGGGTGTGTCAACCCACTTTTGTACGTCAGTGAACCGTTAGCCGCAAGATGGAGATATGCCTGATTAAACAACAGGTGGCAGTAATGGCAAAAAATGAGTTTCTAATCTAACAAGAAGAAGAATATCCTTGAATCGCGCTGATTCGCGCCAGGCTCGACAATGTAGCAATGTAGCTTTTGCTCGCGCTACACCGCTTCTTGCTGCAAAAAGTAGTTAGCTACTGAAAAAGCTACACTGTTTAAAAAGCAACTGAGCTACTGCCAAGCTACTGAAAAATTTAGTTAAGTTAGTAGCTAGTTAACTACTCACCAACACTGGTTGTGTTAGTATTTTGCAACTATTAAATTGCGTTTTATATAATTTTCTTTAACATACACATATTCACTTGCAATGTTGCAATGTTTCATTTAATAATTTTGTATATCAGCAACCAAAGGTATGGGGTTGGTAAGATTTTTTTGTTATTCCGCTTATTTCCGTTTACCAAGACTGCATTTATTTGAAAACTGTAACAAGAGTATTTTATTACAATGTAAAATAACTATTTTCTATTGTATTTTATTTTAAAATATAATTTGTTTCCTGTGATAAGCTGAATTTTCAGCATCATTACTCCAGTCTTCAAATTTTTGAACAGTAGTTTACATAATTATGACATGGAAGTGTTTAAAAAAACATTTCTATGTGAAGAGAGATATATTCATTTTCAAACATTAAGATTCAAATAAATATGACCCATAAAACTTTTCATGTGTTCATCCTGCCACAATGTCTTGTTAGAGGAACTATAAAATATATGAATCAATGATTCGGATAAAGTTTTGAATTTTGTTTCAGGTGCATGTTAACACGAAACGCTGAAAACGTTCGGTCTCTTCACACCCTCGGCTGAGCTGTGAACACTCAAAGTGGTCAGATTCCAGTACAGCTCTAAGAGGCCCAGGGAAAACTAACACACTCGCTTGCTTTTAAAGAGAGGATCTGAGACGAGATGTGCTAGACAGTGTCAGGTTCTCTCTCTCGTGAGTGTCAAAAGATAGTCTTCTGTCAAACACGCGTTGAGGATAGCTGAGATTAATCACTCTGATTTTCTCTGACCTTTCAACCTAAATAAGTTTTCCTACAGGGAGTAAGCCTAATTCTGTCAATTTGAACATCTATTCTGACCTTGTTATATACCCAGGGCGCACGAGTACTACAAAAAGCTGCCCCAAGTTACACCTGCAAGTTTTGAGTCGATGTCACTGACCTAAACAATCTTTTGAAGTAAGACTATAGCTTAGTAGCTTATATTGCTTTTGAAAATTATGAAGTATTAAATAATAATGATAAAACATAAAATAAACTATACTAATACACTCATGGTAATTAGGGGTCTCATGATTTTTTATTCTTTTTATGATACGCTGTTCTAACATACGCTGTTTCTGAGCGCATAAAACCAAAGCGCTCAGAAAAGCGCTTTAAAAAAGAAAAGACGAAAAAAAATCATCGTCATTATTTACTCTATCAAGTTGTTTTAAACAAGTTTATAATAAAAGTAGGCTTATAATAAAAGTTTATAATAATAAAACCTGAATAAAAGTTATTTCGAAGAATGTGGGTAACTAGTTGCTAGCCCCCGTTTAGTTACATTCTTAAAATAACTTTTATTTCAAACAGAAGAAAATAAACTTGTTCAGGTTTAAACAACCTAAGTAGCCCATTCTCATTCCCAAGACGTCATATAACTGACACTTTTGACCATGGTCAACATCCGACGTTTTAGAGCACCCTTTAAAGGGATAGTTCACTTTGAAATTAATTTTTCATATGTTTTAGCTTACCTCAAGGGCATCCAAGATGTAGGTGTCTTTGTTTCCACAGTATTTTCAATTTTGAGATTTTTCGGACAAATCGTTGTTGTCTATCAGTCATATAATGCAGGTTTTGGGGTTCCACCCTTGGTCCACTTCAAAGAGCATGCACAGAGAAGTCCAAATGAAACATGTTTTAATGATTTGTAAATGTAAGTACACAATGATGGCCTAAGACACGAAACGAGCGGTTTGTGTGAGAAAACCAACAGTATTTATATAGTTTTTATCTTTGTGTAACCACAGCTAAGTCCAAGTGATCTGACGGCACGGGTGCTTCTGTCTGCGCATGCGCCGGAAGTGATCGCTTGCGTGTGTACGTCACTCTTTGTTTATACAGAGATTTCGAGAGTTTTACCTTTCACTGTGAAGATCTAAACATATTTAGATATACAGGAAATCGCAATGGAAGACGATTTCAATATATATAAATATGTTTAGTGAAACGTAAAACTTCCAAAATCTCGGTGTAAACAATGAGTGATGTATAAGCCATCACTTCCGGCTGGACATGGCTGTGTCAGATCAGTTGGACATGGCTGTGGTTACACGAGGTAAAAACGATATAAATACTGTATATAGAATAATGTTTTCTCACACAAACCGCTCGTTTCAGTGTCTTAGGCCATCAATGTGTCCTTACATTTACGTGTCATTAAATCCTGTTTAATTTTGACTTCTCTGTGCATGATCTTCAAGGTGGACCCCCTATACCTGCATTATAAGAATGATAGACAGCAACAATTTGACAGAAAAATATCAAAATTGAAAATACTGCGTAAACAAAGACACCTACATCTTGGATACCCTTGAGGTAAGCTAAAACATATCAAAAATTAATTTCAAAGTGAACTATCACTTTAACGTCAGTTAGATGACGCTATCTAACCCTAACCCTAACCCTACCCAGACCTAAACCTACCCGTGTCATCTCTGACGCTAACGGTAAAGCGTCAGTTGGATGACGCCCTAGGATCGTCATCTAACTGACGTTAAAGAGTACAAAACACAAAGAGAAAATCACTCACTGCTCTTGACTGAGAAATTTAAGCTTTAATGTACTATTTCTATAGTGTTTTTTAAATACTTTCTTGAATGCTACTGTTAAATAAAACCTACTTTAGCTGAAAAAATAAAGCCCGGTTTATTTAATTTTAAATTAAAGTGTATCTTTGTTCTTAATTTAATAACAAAGAATATAAATGACAAAATTTTTATCTTCGCCACTTTGGCCTAAATGTCTGCCATTCTTTTTTTATTACCTATGGCTTTGCTTCTTAAAATAAGGACATTAGTTTGGCTGTGCTGTCACTTTCAAAATAGTAAAACCAGCACGAAAAAGAATTGTGATAAAATTGTTATTTTCCTAAAAAAAAATTGTGATATTAGATTTTTGCCATATCGCCCGTCCCTAATGGTAATTATATCTAAAAACCTACCCCGTAAACCTAAACCTTACCCTAAACCTACCACTTCCATAAAATTAAAAAACTGATGAAATCAAACAGGATGACGTTGAGCGTCTGGTGATCTTCATGTTACACGATCGGTATGCATTATCACTAGATGAGGATAGAGAAGCTTAACAAGTGAGGAAACTGAAGTGGAAGAAGAGCAGAACTACTGACAACATCAACAATTTCAGAGGAAGGGGCTCTGATGATATCCTGAATGGCTGTTTCATTGTAGGGGGAGTAATTAGTAGGGGTGTGACTTGAACAGTGGGACACTTGTTTTCTGAAAGCAGCGTTAGCCAAATATAGTTGCAAGGTCAGTCATTACCAACATAGTTCAAGGATTTGGCATTTCCCAAAACCATAGTAAGGCACAGTAAGCAATCTAACATTCAGTACATTCTGTATCTTTCAAGCAGGTATAGAGATATAATTTATGTCTACACAAAAATCTTCTAATTCATTGTCACTTATTTCTCCCCCAAATAGTGAACCATGTGGCATTCACTATACAAGTTATATAGTGAAGGAGTGAGGGATTCAAATGCCATCAAGGGAACAGCCAGGTGATTGTCGGCACTTGATGGATTACATTCAAAATTAGCGTCTGGTAAGAGGAATGAATGCTTCGGTGTAACGCACTCTTTCGCCAGTGATTGATTTACTTGCCCGATGCGAGCCTGATATTGGAGTCTGGCATCTTCCCCATCTCTAACTCCATTCAGGCCATTGACTATACGCTCATGAATAGCCGGTGTGTATTTCAGCATATTGACAACCTTGCCTGACCTCAGCTTAACTCCATCTTTGCTCTCTACCTTGTAATACACTGCACAGGAGAACTCAAGGGCTCTAGTATAAGCTATTTGATTGAGCTCTGAAAATGGTACTGTTTTGCATGTATTAGCATTTAAAAAGAAAATCACTGTTAAAGATGAAGCTCACAAAGGTCAAGGGGAGGTAGAGAATTAGCAAGCGAGATATTATGGTAAAGAAGCTTTCGGTCCTGTGTCAGCAACAGTGCGTGACTCATTCTAATCAGGAGGGGTTTCCCACAAACAAGGGATCAGTGATGTCACAGACACATGGTATTGCATTCAGTTAGACATACTCTGCATACCATTTGTGGCATGAAGCATACGATGGAGTTATTTTAGCATGCAAAAAATACACACTATTGCACTTACGGAAACATGCCAGCAGGCAGAACATAACACATGCATTTAAAAACGAACGATGTGCTGAGGATTTACTTGATCTATGTTACGTAAGGATATACAGTATGCAGAAAGTACAGCATGCCAGTCGATATGCAGCCTGACATGTCCAGATGGTGGAAATTAATTTCATTAGAATGTTTTTTTTGTGTCCAACTGTTTAGTTCATTAGCAGGTCATATTTTGATGTGATATTAGACAGTAGACGGTAACCTGATAAAAGCTTAGGAAAATATCCAAGTCATATAAGTCTTATTCAAGCGGTTTGTTCAACACAGAGTGTGAATCAACTTGAGGTCATGGGTTAAATTCCTAAGAAACATACTAATAAAATGTTTATAAACAGAATAAACAGTGTGCTGCTTTGAGGAAAAGAGTGTTGGCCAACGATCTATGACGTTCATCTCAATCTGAGGTCAGTTTATAAGGTTTCTGTTAACATGTCTTGGGTAAACAGCTGGTTGTAAATCAGTTAAAATGAGCCCCTCAGGCTACTTTTACACTGGTCAGGGCAGTCTTACCCCTTTCCACCAAGGCAGAACTGGTGCTGGTTCGGAGCCAGAGCCTAGTTTCAAATCGGTTCTTTGTTTTTCCACCACCAAAGCACCAGCTCCGAACCAGTAAAAGTGGTTCTTAAGTAGCACCAAATCATTGCTGGTCTAGAAGTAAGAACCGATTACGTCAGTGGCTGGGGGCGGGGTTACCGTGACCAACAAGACGAATAGAAACTTGTGACCGCCATTTTTTAAATAGCAGCTAATCATGCTAATAGCAGCTCGATTGTAATCTCCGTTAATGTAAGTTACGCAAGCTGCACGGACGTAGGAATTCGCCGTGTTTGGATGCCGATTTAGGTTTGCAAAGCTATGAGCATAAATAGTAACGCAAACAAACACCAATGTTGATGGAGGGCTTGTTCAAGATGCATCGGATCAGCGTAGACTGATCGGAGCTGCAGGAGTGTTTGGACAGTTTACGACTCCTTCTGCTTTTGGATCGAATCTTTTCTAATGTTTTTCGAATCGCTCTTGCAGTTCGCCTTGTGTGTTTGTGTGTTGTGTGTGTGCCGCGTTAGCGTTGCTGGGCAACATGAGATGTATACAGTGACGTAAGATCTGGCTCTGTGATGGCTCTATAACCTGTGGAAAGGCAAACCGGTCCTTTGAAAGCTTGTCAGTTGAACCAACTCTGAACCAGCACTAGCTCTAGCTCTGAACCAGCACCTGGTTCTTGTTGGTGGAAAAGGGGTATCTGAGGTCATAGGTGATGTTAATTATAGATGCGCTTTGTTCTGTCTCAACCATGAGCAGTGATGACAGGGGTGGATCATGTTTACACTTGTTTCCCTCGTAAAAGATTCATAGCAGAGCCGGCTGATAGACTGAGAAAGTCCACTGAGCACATCCTCTCCTGAGGACACTGTGAGCAAAGAGTCAAGTTATTTACGTAAAATCGTAATGGATTTGAAACTGTATAGGGAATTCATGTTCTCACAACCAATAAAAGCATAAACTATGCCACTTTTAACTTGTCTTCTAGGCAAAGAAAAATGTGAAGAAGGAATATGGAAATCATTATATTGGGGAACGTGGGGCACAACCTAATGCAGGGTTAAATGTAACACAGACCTTTCAGGATCAAGCAGGTTGTCTTTCCGCTCTTTTTGTCTTGCTGCCAGAAGACAGTCTCCTGCAAATTTGCGGAAAGTTTTGATACTATTTCGTGAAGATACTGGACAAAGAGTTTTGACACCATGCAAGTAAATTTTTTCATCATAGATTTTTTTTTTCGGTTTCTGAGTTGGGTGTATACGTTCCCAAATCTAACTTTATATTGCCTTAATCACTGTCTTGATGGCTCAAACATAGCACCGTTTTGAAACATGTCAGCAATTTCTGGCAACTGTTAGCTAGGCTTAAAATATGTAATTACACAGCGGGGTTAGTTGTAGCACAGTGTTACAACTAAGCCGCCAAGTGTACAATGATAATCAAATGTAAACAGGGAGCCTCAGTAACTTTTCAGGTTTGACAGTGATTTACACATTTAACTTTGTTGGACTTTCACAAACAATGTTGGAATTTAAAATGTTTAAAATTAAGTTTACTATGCATTAATCACTATTAAAACTATGGCCTGTTTTTAATGCAATACACCCTTTAAATGTAGATTTTTAGCTCATTTTTATTGTTATTACTGTTGTTATTATTATTAATATTTTTACATGCAGCTGCCACACACACACATCTAATTCTATTGCAATTACAATATTTTAGGATTTTATTTATTATTATTTATTGCAAAACTGTGTAGCCCTGTCTCTATCCATGATAATGATCCACAATAGAAGGATGATTGGATGAGGGATGGATGTATTGATATCTATCTATACAGATGCACAAACAATATCAAACTATACAAATAAAATAGTACTGAATTATGTGTGTTACACACAAGTGTTACAACTAACCCCTCTGTCTGTTAAAATTAACCCCGCATGGGGTAAGTTGTTTTTAAAAACATTTGCACTTCTGTCAACTTTAAGTGCAACAGTACAAAAATGGTAAGTCCTAGAATAAAACTTTAAGTGTTCATTTGTAGCAGAGATGTGTATGTTGCTTGTGTAAAAAAGGTGAATCTAACTAAATAATATTTTTTAATATAATTAAGCCAAAACCAAAATGTGTTAGGCTGTGCCCCATTCTCCCCTACTATACAATTATATTGTCATGTGCATCTCTTAATCATAAGCAGCAGCATATGAAAATACATTTTGTATGTTGATTTTATTAAAAAGGCACTTTATTCTTATACTTATAGTATAATAGTTCAAGCTGAGACGATAACGTCTGCTCACTTTCTGATCGGATTTAACTTCATATTAATTCATCTGTTAAATGACACCATAGTGACTAGCTCTTTGCCTTCATCCACCAGACATAGTTCAAAGGTCACACAGTAAAGGCTCCATCCGTCCATTAAATCATTACATCAGCCATTATCCATTGCAGCCCACTCTGCCAAGCTGCCTAGTCTGTGTTCAGGGGCGTATGATCACATGGGCACATGGGAAATCAAAATGTGTGAAAGAGCACCAGCACAAACAAGCACAGAGCAAGTCTGCACTACATGTAGCTGCACACCAGACACGATAAGTGTAGAATCAGTGGTGTCAATAAAAGCAGAGCCATCCATCCAGTATATACGTCTCTGTCTGTCTATGTGTGTGTGTACAGACTTAAAAAACTGTTTCCTGTGACCATTAACTCAAGTGATTTGGTCTTGATATAAATCAGGCTTGGCAGTGATCGACTGTAATGGGCTCTCATTTATTCTGATTGTTGATGCTCACAGAGGATTATCTAGACACTCTCTATTCACCAAACGAGTCTCCATCTGTCAAACATAGTGAGGATGCCACATACTTATGTTTTGAACACACGCACACAGATCGCAAATACCATGCTACTGAACCTAAGTGTGTACTTAACATTTCACCTTAACATATCAGATTGCATGGGCTAGATAATTGTATCTGAAACTGAACTGCAGCAGATATATATATATATATGGGAGGGGAGTTCATGCGTATTACACGCCAAAAAGTGTGTATCATATGCATGTAAAAAAGGCGTACCATATACACGCAAAAACAGTTTTAGCCGTATAAATGGCACGAGAAATGACATTCGTGCTATAAATACGAACTGACAAAGTCCAAAGACTTCACCAAAATTACCAAAACACATATTAAGCATATACATATCCATAGCTCTTTGACTATAATATTGGAATATAATCTGAAAATGTAATACTGTATAATATCCATTTTCAGAAGCTCTACAAAAATTTGATTGGACCTGACTGAAGAAATCCTCTTTCAGCCAGGCAGTGCAGAATGTCTCTAAATGAAAATGACCACAACCACAAAAGAGAACTTAGAAAGTGCAGTCATAAAAATAAATTACATTTTACTACAAAAGAATGCGTCCAGTACAAATGGCCCTCCCCAAAACAAAAATGGTCTTATACTCAAAGATATGAAAAAAAAAAAAAAAAAACAAATATTTGGAATTCTATAAAGGCACTTTTTGGAATTGATTAATTTAATGACTTTGTCAATATATTTTCAATATTATTATTAATTTGGAAGTTGGGAATTAATTGTGCTTCAATTATATAATACAGATCATGTAATTTATTTGATCACAATTTTTAATTGTTAGACAGTAAGAAACTAAACAATGACCTAGAAATGCCCTTAGGTTACTGTACCATTGTGATCCAAAATAGCAGATGACCCCTAGTGAAAAAAGTATACATTGCAAATATACTAACAAAATTGTTATATTATCTTTAAATATATTAAAAGTATATTAGCATCATGCTTTGATTTTCACAATACAACTTTTAACACACATTAAATTAATTGTACTTTATCATATTTTCTAAAGATATATTTTGAAAAATACTTGTATACTGTATATACTTGAAAATTCAGTTTATTTTTTAAGTGTGTTTATTTGCACTTTATTATATATATATATATATATATATATATATATATATATATATATATATATATATATATATATATATATATATAATAAAGTGCAAATATATATATATAAATATATATACATATATTATTTTTTTTCCTTACTGTATGCTGGAAATGACCTTTGTAAGAATGCATTGCAATGTATTTTTAAAATACATTGTAGTACTAGCCAAGTAATATTTGTTTATTAGTGTGCAATTTGTAGTATAACTGATAGCCTATATATATATATATATATATATATATATATATATATATATATATATATATATATATATATATATATATATATATATATATACTGTATATATATATATATATATATATATATATATATATATATATATATATATATATACACACACACACACACACACACATATATATTAACAACATACGATATTAACAACATACTATATACTATACTATATTGTGAACACACGTAATGAATTTGTAATGTACTTGTAACACAAATAAAGTATAATTGTAGTATAATAAAGTATATAAATAATGATAATATAATAATAGGAATCATTTATTGATGAGGCTCTAAGATCAGATCAAAAGTGAATTGTCGGATGTAACATAGCCAAAAGCAACAGTGAGAGGATAATCTACAGTAATATTTTCAGCTTCTAATCCAACAATTTCTTTTTCTTATCATTTTTCTCATGCAGCTAGAAATAGAAGGACAGATAGTTCCTGCTGCTGGGAAATCCATCTTCTCATTAAGGGGATAATCCACGGTGAGCTCTGATAATGCAGATATGCATTCGCGAATTGTGTCTGACCAACGCAAAGCATCTTGGGAAAGATCAGCAGTTCAACTGAAGAGTTTAAGAGGGTAATAAACCATTCCTCTGATAGAAAGAGAACAGCTACAACGTGAATTTGATTTAAAATTCCATTTTCCTAAACCTTCAGGCAGAATATACTGTACCATTTATCTATAGACTACTCTCTTTCTCCTGAAAATTTACCATCACATATCTTAGACTAGAAATGCAATGCACCAAGCGTAACCGGAATGTATTCAAATCAATGATTGCAGCTGCAGTCGTGGATTCAGATCACAACACATCAGTCACTAAATCTAAATAAATTAGCATGATACTCTCATTCATCATATTGTAAGTGAAGTCCATCTCTAGATGAATAGCTGTCCATGCACAGTCCAGTCATCTGTTTATGTCCAGCTACAAAGGTCATTCTAAGCTGTTTGTAGTTATCACCAGCTGCTCTTTGACTTCCTCAAGTCATAAGAGCCCAGTGATGCAGAAATAAGTGGAAAACATGAGGTGAGATGCGCGCTCCTAACTCAATTTCAGAGTGCATCTACAGTGGGCCTGTTAGCGGGTGTGCCGGAGGCTTGGCTCCACTTTTGGCTGCCCGTCTGCTGCTGACGCTGATGCTGATGTGAGCTTGGCTCCCTTTTCTCACACAATTCATTATTACCCTCTAATAAGTGATTTGAAAGCCCATGATAAATGTATTTGTCGGAGCCACTGAGGTATCTCATATTTCACCCAGTGCACAAACTTCGTTTTAATTACCAAACTGAAATGGACATTAAACATTGAAAATGTCACTGCAATGACAAATGATAGTCAGTGTGATTTTCTGTTCACTGTGGTTGCATGTGGGCCTGGTTTAACATACAGTACACCTGAGACTTTAAGTAGAATTTAAGTAGCTTTTATAAACGTGCATTATAACAAAATATCACTGGTGTGCATTTTCAGTTAAAACAGCTCAAACATGCATTTAAGTCTGGGACTGGGCTTAAGCCTTGCCGTTGAACCCAGGCATGATATATGTTTCACAGTAGCCATTGTGTGGATACTCCACAAGAGGAGCTTTCTCCTTGCACTTAAGTAAGGTCAGTGTTCATGCGTAAACAAACAGTGCAAGCAGCTCAGCTAAATGACACATAATGGAGCTCTGGGGCTGCATGGTGTTTGCCCATGAGATAATGTTTGTTCAGAGTTATCTGTTTTCCCTTTTTATCCACTGGGAAATGATAGCTACGGTATATACAATTTCAAGTTGTAAATCTTCCCGTCCTCTTGCGGTAAAATCTAGCATGCAAATAAATAGAGGGAGATAGGGTCAATTTATTCACCATCTGATTTATGGGTTTATGCTGCTTGTGGGTTTCGTTGTCAACCAAGAATAGACAGTGGACGTCATTTATCACAATGATCTACAAGATTGCTACATGTATATAATTTAAACAGAATGCAAATGCTGTACACTACGTGTCAGAAGAAAATAAAAACTGATGATGCCTGTATATGTACTGATCATTTATTCGCATTTTATTTCAGCTAAGTATTTGTAAGAAATACATACCACTAATATGTATGTACTATTCAGTCACTATAGGAATTTATGTTTTGCTTTCAGTAAATATGATTCTTTCTAATATTAGTTGAATCTCAAATAAAGTGTCCAGTGGAAAATCTTGATCTATTTCAGTGGAAAATCTTGCTATTGTGACCCTTCCCCTGCGAATGATGCTCTTTAATTTTCTCACTCTCTCAGTCTCGCAAAATATGTTTTTATGACTGTCTGAGTCTGAAGATTGTACCTGAATATCTACCCTTAAACAAGTAGCTTTTTATACTGAACTTTACAAAACAGTACTATGGATATACATTAAGCATGTTAATATGTTACTTTCATGTATATTATGATACCAAATGATTACCATACTCATGCAACATGGTTAAACAAAAAAAAAAAAAAAAAAAAACATGGTATTATCACCGTAAAGGTAAAACATCCAGAAATTCAAATTCCATCATCATTACTAAACTTTGTTGTTCCGAATATCTTTCTTCTAAGTAAAATAAAGGAGAAAAATGTCTCAACAGTTGTCGTCTATAAAATGAAAGTCAGTGGGTCCAAAACAACACAGGACCCCAACACAGTGACTTTCAGTGTATAGACAAAAACACAGAAACATTCTTCAAATGTATTATTCTTTAATGTTCCCTAATAAAGAACATTATATGTTTGGAACAACAAAAACTATGACAGAATTTACATTTTTGAGTATACTATCCCTTTAACATCTGTGAACACTACCACAAAGTAATCACAGATCAGAAAAAAACTTCCATCACTGTAACCTCAATGAACAGCAGAACAATATCAAAGCAAGAAGCAACGATGAAAGTCCCCATATAAATAACATGTCCATAAATGACTGATATATCACACACACACAAGCTCCCTGGCCCGGCGGGAATAAGCAGGTGTTCGGCATGCGTAGCATGTCCTATGATCACAAACCATATGGAATGTAAAATGTGAGCTCTGTAGAGGATAAGGGCATCACTGCCTCCTTAAACATCACACAATGTTTTGGCACTGTCCTCATTTATCAGTCATTACTCTGGAAATCCCTTGTAGTCATTGTAGGGGTGGGAGAGAGCTAAATTTAGATCAGAAGAAGAGGTCCCTTGTTTAATCTGGAGTAATATAAATAGCAAAGAATCTTGACATACAGTAACGTTTATGCAACAGTAAGACGAGGCTCAAAAAGCTACAATGGTTGATGTCAAATTCAAGGACTTACCATTGGGAAGCTTGTGACTGTTTTCCACCAGCCAGGTAAATAGGTTGGCAAAGTTGCAGTTGCACACCCAAGGGTTGCCCTCTAACCTAACCACCCGGAGCGAGGGCAGCTGGCTCAGGGCACTCACCTGTAGCCCGGAAAGGGCATTGCGTTCTAGTTCTAGTTCACGCAATGAGGTAAGACCCATGAAAGCATCTTCATTGACCATGCTCAGGTACGGGTTGTTGCCCAAGCGCAACTTAATTAGGCTCCTCGACTCTCCAAAAGTCCCTTTGGGGATCTCGGTCAGGTTGTTGCTGCCGAGATCCAGGAAAACCAGCCGAGAAGAAGTGCTGAGGGTGCCCGGCTCAAAGTGTGAGAGCGAGTTGTTGCGGAGGTCCAGGTAGACCAGGTCACTGTAGAGCACTAGGAAGTCCGAAGGAATCCGTGGGATCCAGTTGTGCCGCCAACAGTAGCCTCCGTACGTCCAAGGGGATCTCATCGGGAAGACGGGGTGAGTCCACGGCCGCTACAGTCCACAGTGTGAGGGTCTGGGCAAAGGCAGGTGGCTGGGCAATTATCCCCTTGAGTCAACAAAGTGAAGGAGAGCAAGGCAAGGACAGGCTGGAGCCGGTAGACACATGGCAACATGGTCAAGAAAGAAGGGGAAAAGAGAGGGAATAGGGTTCTGGCTGGGGTGAAGGGGATCAGGGTCAGAGGGCAGGAGATTAGGAAAGGGGAGGGGAAGGGGAAATCGAGAAAAGAAATAGTGGAATCAGTGCCAGCGCAGGAGCATCCTGCTGTCCTGGGCAAGAAATCTTAAGGCTTGCACATAAAGCAGCTCGAGCAAGACGAGGACGCTGTTTTCCAAGAGATCATGTAGCAAGCAGCCCTGGAGTGATGAGCAGACTGCTGGCTTTGAAGGCACGAGGGGAGGAGAGATAGCGAGCAGTGGGAGGGAGCACGAAAACATGAGAGACTGAGAGAAAGGGGTGGAGAAATCTGCAGACAGAGGTAAACAGAGACCAGAGAGGCAGAAATCAGAGGGACGGACAGATTGGCAACGTGGAAGAGGAGAGGAGGTGGGGTGGGGGGTAATCTTCCAGCCGCTCTCTCGCAGTTAACCCGCGCTTGATCGAAGTCCGACACAAAAGGATTCAGCATAGAGAGGCTCTGTCATGGTGAGCAAAGAGTGACATTTTTGCATCCCTCCATTTGTCTCTGAGCTGAGCGCAGGAATTAAAGCTCAAACCGCCGGCTGTTATCATGACCCTTGGCACTTTGGAGCGATTGTAACTGAGCTGTCATGGTCCTAATGAGGAGAATTCCCACAGAGAATTAGGTGCAGGGCAGCGGTGTGCTCTTCCCTTCTCTTCCTCTTCTTATCTCCCTTTTGTCTGGCTCCCGCGTGCCGTGCGATTCCAAGGCACGACTCTGTGTCTGATGAGAGGTTGTACAGCACGGTTTTGCAGCTCTGTTGCTATGGTGAGGAAATCCAAATATCCACATAGAAGTTGTCTGCATGCAGATTAGAGACAGGCGTGGGGGACGGGGGAAGTCTATCAGCATGCTGGCTCATGGACTCCACTGCTTTTGTCCTCCTGTGTTGTCTTTGCCGTTTAATATGGAGGGATGAGGCACCATGCACTCAACACGTGATGTCATTTCCTAGTAAGATAAATGCTCACACAATTGCAACAGATTTTACATGCAATCATGTTCCTGTGCTCTTGTATCATTATATAGCTTCCTAAAAATCTATTCTATGGTTCTGTCAATAAATCGGAAAAGAATTTGGTCCCAGAAAACAGATTTGAGTAATTCTCTAGACTTGACCTTCATATGGCAGAAATTGATTTCAAATCCCAGAGTTTTTTGTTGTTGTTATTTTAAGCAAGCATCAGTGCCAAAGTTAATTAGGGAAATTTCTAGAAAGGAAAGGGCACGTCTTCATTCATTTAGCTCTCGCCAGGCAGTTCACTCAATCATTGCTGCTTAAAGTAAAGGACAGCGAGGACAGCATAAGACACTCTTAAGCTCATTCAGCATCTTCCAGACAGGTAAATGGAATTAGGAAAGCAGACTTCAGTCACGACACAAAGCAAACCCGGAAATTAAATGAATTGTACAGGACAGGAGAAACATGCCAAAATGGGGTCACAAACATATCAGTCTACAACTTAATAGTGCATTTAAAGAGACGTGTCCCAGAGTTTTGTATAGAAAAAAAAAGTATATTGCATGTGACTACATGTATGTTTGTCTGTATATAAATAAAATTAACTGTAGAAATGACTGTTTGAATTACCAAACTTTAATATATAGTAAGATATTTGAGAAATCCATTTTTTGTCATCGATATTTATGCCCTTATATTTTTGGCAGTGTTGAACTTACTTCAGTAAAATATGTCTAATCATGTAAACAATTTGTGAATAAAAAAGCAGTCAAAATTAATGATTGAATTGATGTCATTATTTATGTCTTGGACGAAATTCCTCTTTTGTGTGCCTGCTGAATTTCTTAGACTTCTTATCCTTACATTTCAGCATCCTTTGGGCGTGACCAATTTAATATTCACATTCAATGGAGACATGATCTCTTTTTCACAGTAAAATTGAGAGAAATATATTATTGGGCACAAATTCCATTTTCATGATTTACTTTGGTTTAAAATTTCTGCAAAATGAATGAAATCTCAATTTAGATAGAATTCAGTAGCTTTCATACCTATAAAACCCTTGCTGTGCCTTTCTTTAAATACAGGCAGGATCTAAAAGTCAAAACAGAGCAGTTCATGCAATACAAAAAAAGTGAAGATGTATCTAGAACATCGCTCATGTCTTCATAATGGTGCACGCTCCCAACGGTAAAGGTCTCTATTTAAGTTCCATAGTTCCATAGCATATGCAAAATTAAGTCTCCTCCCAATCTATCCCCACAGACATCAGGTGCAAGAAACGGAAACCTTTGAAAGATCACTCAAATTATGTTTGGAATGAGGCCACATTACCATAAAACTGCACAATTAATTAGATGCCCATGGAAAATATGTAGAGGGCATGTGTGTCTGTGACAGTGGATTGCAATCATGACTTTCCATTCCCTATGAATAAATATCACACTTTATATGGGACAAGCAAACTCTTTTTTTATGACAGCCCATGTAAAAAAATAATATCTGAGATGGAAGGATTTTTTTTATATTAGGAGGACCATGTCAGAATATAAACCAATAAATTTCTTTTCTTCTGTTATTGATTTCAGCAACTGGTCGCCACAAAAAATCAACAAAAGTAAGTCAAAAGTGAAGTATGCAAGTACTGTACTATGCAAGAAGTTTTTCTTCAAAAGTTTCTCTTCTATTGAGAGAAACACAGAGACACATGTTAAAAACAATAGGGTGTAGTGGCATGACTATGAAACTCAAAACAACAGACATGGCAAACCTTTAAAATATAACACAAATGAAAATTATTATTAATTGTCTAAGAATGAAGTATAAACAAATATAAATTGGGCATTACAGATATGTCCATCAACATAATTATGGAGGATCTGATAAGAAGACTATAGAGTACAAAGGGAATCAAAGTACTTTTGTTTTTTCATTGAAAGCTGCAACAGAAATATTTATTTTGGCTGACACGGTTTGCTCTATATTACAGAATTGCCAGTCTGCTCAGGTGTGCAGACAGCTGTAAATGTAGAACTAAAAAAACAGCCCTGACCTCTCAGATCGATTCAGCTTGATTGTGTGTGTCCATCATACAAATCAGGCAAGTTTGCACTTCTATTTTCAGTTGTTGCAACTGTTGATTATAATACAACTAAAGACAGGGCACTTCTTGGTTATGCTCAGGTAGGCTGTGGCTTTTAAAAAATATAAAATATTACCTTTAGCCTGCAATGAGCAGTTATTGCCTCCCTTATGTTTTTAGCACTGGATCTGAGGTGCTACACATTGTGTGTGGATTTAGCACCAGCTAATGCAACTCAGGCCACATTTACACAAAGCCGGGTATTTAGCGAAACAAATATTTCCCCCTCTCCGTTTTCAAAAATAACAACGTTCACACACTCGCATAAATACTCCGTCGAGCCAGAGCGCCATCATAACTATGCCAAACCTATTGGCGGCAGTGTAGGGAGAAGGATAAAGCCATGCAAGCCAATCAGAATCCTCAGAATCGACAAGAGAGAACCTAAAACGCAGTTTCTCCCTGCGCAGTCTCATCCCAAAACGTCATATAACTGACGTCTTGGGACATCTTTTGACCATACGTCAATATCCGCCATTTTAGGGTACCCTTTAACGTCGGTTAGATGACGTTATTGGATCCTAACTCTACCCCAGACCTAAACCTACCCCGTCACCTAACTGACGTTAAAGGTAAAGCGTCAGTTGTTTGACGGCCCAAGGACGTTTAAGGGTACCCTAAAAGGCGGATATTGACGTATGGTCAAAAGACGCCCCAAGACGTCAGTTATATGACTTCTTGGGATGAGACGGTGTTATTTCTCCCAGTTCACACGACAACACATAACCGCCGTTTCAGAATCTCCACTTTGGCCGGAGTTTTTAGAAATAATCGTTTTCTTTGATAAAAACGGGGTTTCGATGTAAATCCAATCCGCAGGGAAATATCTGCGTTTTCCCTTTATGTAACGGGGCGTCAATAACTTGGAATTGAAACAGTTAACTACCAAAAAAATTTCAGAGGGAAGTGAAATGACAATATTTTGCATGCTAGATTAAATAAGATCAACTAAGACATTACTGGAATAACTTTGTAAAGACTTTTATTCTGCAGGTGTTGTAATGAAAAGTAGGTTTTGCCAAATTACTTATTATATACATATATTTATACTGTAAATCTGTAGTTATCTAAAGTATTGAAGATTGCCACTCTAAATATGCCAATTGACCTAAAATAAGTAATCTGACTTAAAATGTTAACATGCAAAAGTTAAAAGATACTGACTGACCGAACCGATCAATCCAAAATTATCTTACTACATAGTGAACACTTTATGCATTCATTCATTTATTTTTTGCCGGAGACCAAGAATACTTCTAGGAAATAAACCACTAACTCAGCAAACCCTTTGTATTGTTAATGCATTGCTAAAAGGGCAAGTGAACCAGCACTGCCCAGCATGAGACCATGCAATTAAAGCCCTGTGCATCAATAAGTAATGAATGTCAAGTGCAGCATGTTGCTTGGCATGGCAGGGTACTAGTGGCCCGTGGAGGCGGATGTCCAGTCCAGGATGGGCCTGAGGGTGGGCGGGTAACATAGAAACAACAGGTGAGGGCGGATGTTGCCCTTTTACTCAGTTGCGAGGGCAGCTTAAAGGGTTATCTCACAATTGTTAACGATAAGCATCTGGACAGAACTAACTGGTCCTGGAACAGAGCAAAAGGGCAAACGTTTTCCCAGAGGAGGGAAACAGAGGCTTTGGACATACTTGAAATGTCACCTCCCTTTGAGTCGAATCTCGGAATGTGGTGGACATTCAAAACGCTCGAGCAGCTGTCGAGAACGAAAGCTTTGGAGAGAGAGAAAGGATGCCAAGTTTGAGCCAAGTCAGGATCAGCGCTTAGATATCAGAGATGAATGTGTTATCATGGAGAAAGGCAGGTGACGGAAGCAGACGCATTTGATACTGAGCCGTGATAATGTTGATTCACACAAGTGTGCCTCCTTTAAAGGCTGTGTTACAATTCTCTTCAGTTAAAGACTATAAACAAGATATATATTACCCAGCAAAAGTGAGAGCTTCTAAAAATACTTTTGGCATTTTCATGCGAATAACAACCCATAACTAACACAACAGCCACACAAGATGCATGTCATGGACTGAGAATAATATATTGAGCTACTTAAATAGAATCTCTTCCATCTTCTGGCAATCCATTACAGTTCTCAGTGTACTCACTGTGGATGCAAAACAGCAATAACCTAATGACCTAAAGCTGGCGTATTAATGTCACATGCATCAAGTGTGATACATAGGCTACCTAAAATATATTCTTATTCTTGAACGCTCTCGGTAGAGTTGTTTCTTATGGTTATCAGTGCATTGTGCAAATAAGCTCAGACAGGAGCAGATGCAATGAGAAAACAGAACAATTCCTGATAACTATGCTTCGCATTCAGGACAGATGTTCTTGCACTGAGTTTTAGTAGAATTGTCAGTGATTCTCCTTCTCAATGGGATAGTGCACCCAAAAATGACAATTGTGTCAGTGTCGTTCCAAATCAGTGTGACTTTTTTTCTGTGGAGCATATACATGTATATGTATATATATATATATATATGTATATATATATATATATATATATATATATATATATATATATATATATATATATATATATATATCTTCACTCACCTAAAGGATTATTAGGAACACCTGTTCAATTTCTCATTAATGCAATTATATAATCAACCAATCACATGGCAGTGGCTTCAATGCATTTAGGGGTGTGGTCCTGGTCAAGACAATCTCCTGAACTCCAAACTGAATGTCAGAATGGGAAAGAAAGTGATTTAAGCTATTTTGAGCGTGGCATGGTTGTTGGTGCCAGACGGACCGGTCTGAGTATTTCACAATCTGCTCAGTTACTGGGATTTTCATGCACAACCATTTCTAGGGTTTACAAAGAATGGTGTGAAAAGGGAAAAACATCCAGTATGCAGTAGTCCTGTGGGCGAAAATGCCTAGTTGAAAGTTGCCTGGTCTGATGAGTCTCGATTTCTGTTGAGACATTGAGATGGTAGAGTCATAATTTGGCCTAAACAGAATGAGAACATGGATCCATCATGTCTTGTTACCACTGTGCAGGCTGGTGGTGGTGGTGTAATGGTGAGGGGGATGTTTTCTTGCCACACTTTAGGCCCCTTAGTGCCAATTGGGCATTGTTTAAATGCCACGGTTTACCTAAGCATTGTTTCTGACCATGTCCATCCCTTTATGGCCACCATGTAACCATCCTCTGATGGCTACTTCCAGCAGGATAATGCACCATGTCACAAAGCTTGAATCATTAATTGGTTTCTGAACATGACAATGAGTTCACTGTACTAAAATAGCCCCTACAGTCACCAGATCTCAACCCAATAGAGCATCTTTGGCATTTGGTGGAACGGGAGCTTTATCCCCTGGATGTGTATCCACAAATCTCCATCAACTGCAAGATGCTATCCTATCAATATGGTCCAACATTTCTAAAGAACGCTTTCAGCACCTTGTTGAATCAATGCAACGTAGCATTAAGGCAGTTCTGAAGGTGAAAGGGGGTGTGTTAACGTCATGATTTGAGCAATATGAGCAGTGAGCAATGACCCTGGTAGTGTATCTGTGCTCCATATGATTCATGTGCTATAAGTCTTGTGAATTCATTCTAAAGCTTTGTGTGAGGAAAGTCAAATGTTTATTAACTGATATTATTACAATTCTGTCAGCTGTTAACACATGTGAACTACAAAAGCAAATCATTCAGACCCATCTGAACAGGATCAACTGATTAATTGAAAAGAGCGCATTCAAATGAATACAGTAATTTGTTCACAAATCAGACACTTCATATAACCGGTTTAGACTATTTTGTGATGCTAATGGTGCTTTTTTAAGCTTTAAAGTTTCAGTCACCATTAATGGCAAATAGCAGAATTTTTATTAATTTGTCAGTTTACATTTCACAGAAGAAAATCATGAGTGCGAGTAAATGACAGAATTTTTCGGTAAAGCTTCCTTTTACAGTACAGTACTTATAGTGTACTTACCTAGAAAGTACTGGGTAATATAAGGTAAGTACATGGAACAGGGGTAGGTTTAGGGTAGGTGAGGTTCAGGATTCAGTACTAGTTATTACCCAGTAATTGTAGCTTGCTAATAAAAGTACATAGTATTTACATGGGTAACTGGACTGTAAAAGGAAGCGTTACCAATTTTTCTTTTTGACTGAACTATCGCTTTAACACTGTTTTCTGAATTACCTTTGTCTGAAGCAAGCGCATGTATTGTTGATTGTGAGTCTTTTCCACCCTTTTCATCTTTACTTTGTCACCAGCATCACAAGCAGAGACTGCGGCAATGCAAAGTGAAGTTTGTTCTGGGATCACAGTGAGAAGAAATTAAAAGTATGGATTGTGAGGCTACCACATCGATTCCGTCGCAGTAGGGACGTACTGTCTCACTCTCTTTATCTGTGTCACGTATCAGCAGGGGAATGGGTGCAAATCACTCGCCTGCCTCCACCACAGGAACACCGTGAGGCGAGAATGACAATCCCCCATGAGATAAAAAAGTAAAAAAAGATAAAACAAACAGGGCAAGCTAGAGGTGGCATCCATTTCAGTTTCTCATTCCCTCATCACGTTGTTTGCCACCTGCCCCATTCGCCTGTCCCCTGAGTGTCCTCATCCCTCCGTCTGGCTGTGGTTTGCTAGTCGACGACATTAGCGCCGTATTGCTCAAGCCATCTCAGCATCCTTCACACTCGTGCTATTACAGGAGGCGTTTATGGGAGTGTGACAGCCAAATGATGACAGCGCTATCAAAGTAAGCTCTGGTTCTTCTGCTTCAGCAGATGTCAAGGTCTTCAGTGCCACTGTATTTGCTTCAGGATCTTAAGGTCACATATATTTTATCCTACAGTAAGTATTTTAAAATAACAGCATTGTGAGAAAAACATGTATGTTTGATTGTTTAAGCCTCAACCTTTTTGAGAATGTCAACAGGCATTGTGTCACAGGCCCTCTAGTGGACAGAACCGGAATTGTTTTATCATTGTGCCTGCGAAATATTAATACATCTTTAGAAACAAATATATTAAAATATAAATACAATACTATATTTATAATGCAGATATAATTTACATAATAATAATATTTATGATATTATATTCAGAATTTTTTCTATTCATTTTAATGCATTATAATACAGTAGTCAACATTTGAAATGGATCATAAAAGTTCAAAGTTAGAGAAAGGTAGAAGGAATAGGTTTTGTGAGAAGAATAAACTTTCATGATCCACTTAAAATGTTGAATACTGTAATATTTAGAAATATATTTGGTGTTTAGTCATGACTAAACTAATATCTAATTTCTGTATCTTAAAAATATATTTAAAATATATACAGTATACCATCCTTTAATTTTCACTCAGTTTTAGTATCAAGTTTTATCATTAGCTTGTATTATTTTATTTGTTTTTATATTTCTATTTAGCTTTCCGTTATTATTATTTTACGTTTAAGTCATTTTAGTACTTCAATTACAAATATTTTATTTATGCAGAGGTAACATTTCTAAGTTTTTCAGCTAATATTTATATATTATTTTGTTGCAGCTTTATTTCAATTAAGTTAATTGTTTTAATTTACAGACAACACTGCAATTATTATTTATAATTATTTTATTTGTATTTTTTCATTTCTAAAAGCACAACTGGACCTCGTCTCTCTGAAGTACTAAATGCTACAGCTAAGTGTACTACAGAAAAAAATAACAATAATAATAATAAATTTTCTTCTGCATCCCTGTGACGAGTCATTCCTAATGAAATGAATGGATTTGTCTGCTGAGAGGAGTCTGAAGGGTGCTGTGTATTCTGAAATTAATATATAAAACATCATATTCTAAGTGTCAAGATGCTCTACCATCACAACCACATCTTCATTTCAGTGCTGCACTGTCAAAGCGACTCTGTGAAGCACTTTCTCAACCTATAGAGTCCAATTAGTCTGCTATTAGCCTTGCCAGCAGAAAGTGATATATTCAGAGCAGCTCATTTTCCATCAAGGCCAAAGGGCATAAAGGTTCTCCTCCCCTCTCAAATGCCAGCCACAGAGGATAAATAGTATATTATACTTCATTGCCATAGCAGTTTTATTTGAGCAGTTTTATTTAATATAGTAAAAGATATTAGGTCACAAAATACAGACTTGTTTCTGTTAAATAGCCATGCAGCTGAAAGCTGAAGCTACAGAGCGTGAAATGGGGAAACGGACACCTTCGGATTCAGAGGAATTTCAGAGACGGTCATTTACTTTAAGGTATGGAAAGCCTTAGAGTTAACAAGTGATGGCTGCCTTAATGCCATGCAACAGAGGAGACCGACAGTGAGAGTGACAGGAGCATGTGACCGCACCCGAGCAGACAGGTGTCATCACGCGTGCACATCTCCCATCAACCACTGCAGTAAGCCCACACTGGTCCAGGGCTTAACCTCGTCAGCACTGTGTGTCCCAGAGGTAGTAACTGAGGTAGCTGCTGATGGACATGCCAACTCTAGCTGCTAGCGATTTCTGTTTTGCTGAGAAGGACATTATGTGTGACATAAGGTTAAAGAACTGTGATATGTTTAACAAGTTTTCAAGTCACAGTCATCCGAACAAGTAAGTCATATCCACTTTTGTTCTGGATCTGACATTGCAGTAAGATCGCGCTGATTAAATCTAAGAAGCGCTTATCATATCACGTCAAACTAACACGAAATGTAACTTATACTTAGCAGAGACTTCTTTATGTTTACAGATGTGACGTAATGACACAAAGGCATGCTCAAATCTCCCACGGAAATCCACCAGTACCACATGAATTATGAACATTATAACAAGCTTACCGATTTGAATCGAGCTAAGGCAAGCAGATAGTTTTAAACACTGGCTGGTTATGTATTTTCTCAAATATGTATTTAGGATAATTTTTAACCTAAAAAAGCTACAGACTTCAGCTTTAATTGTCTATAATGTGTTTATCTATGGTTTATATATATATATATATATATATATATATATATAAATATATATATATATATATATATATATATACACACACACACACACATATACGGGTCAAAAGTTTAAGATCGGTAAGATTTTTTATGTTTTTAAAAGAAGTCTCTTCTGCTCACCAAGGCTGCAATTTTTTATAAAAAAACAAAAAAAAACACAGTAATATTATGAAATATTATGACAAATTAAAATGACTTTTTTATGTTAATATATATTAAAATGTAATTTATTCCTCTGAAAAAAGCAGAATTTTCAGCATCATTACTCCAGTCTTCAGTGTCACATGATCCTTCACAAATAACTCTAATATGATGATTTTATGCTCCAATAACATGTATGATTATTATCCATGTTGAAAACAGTTTTTAACATTTTTAATTCAGGATTCTTTGATGAATAGAAAGTTCAAAAGAACAGCTTTTATCTGAAATGGAAAGCTTTTGTTACATTAAACACTACCCTTTAAAAAGTTTGGGGTCAGTAAGAATTTGTATTTTATTTTGGGGGAAAATAAATAAGAAATCAATACTTCTATTCATCAAGGATGAGTTACATTGATCGAAAAGTTACAGTAAAGACATTTATAATGTTAGAAAAGATTCTAATTAAATATTATGAACTGTTCTTTTGAACTTTCTATTCATCAAAGAATCCTGAAATAAAAATGTAAAAAACTGTTTTCAACATGGATAATAATCATACATGTTTTTGGAGCATGAAATCATCATATTAGAGTGATTTGTGAAGGATCATGTGACTACTGAAGACTGGAGTAATGATGCTGAAAATTCAGCTTTTTTTCAGAGGAATAAATTACATTTTAATATATATTAACATAAAAAAGTCATTTTATATTGTCAGAATATTTCACAATATTACTGTGTTTTTTGTGTATTTTTTATCAAAAAATTGCAGCCTTGGTGAGCAGAAGAGACTTCTTTTAAAAAATATATCTTAACTTTTAACAATATTATATATATATATATATATATATATATATATATATATATATATATATATATATATATATATATATATATATACATATACTATATATATATATATATATATATATATATATATAAAGAAGTACTAGATCAATGAGCAGTATCGGTAAGGGTAGTATGCTAATTAGCCTGGATGTCAGCTCGAACCCCGCCCACAACATTTTGGTCAGGAAATTCGGTCTGGACTCTAATCCATTGAGAAGTAATATAAAAGCACACTATGCAAGAATTGTACCTTAATATAACAGCTTCACAGTAATTTCGGTGGGAAACAAAGTAATAGTAGGGCGAATCATCCTGGTAGTAAAGCTTGAGGGGACGCCAAGTTCGAGAGGAGCGCCCCGTCAAATCTTTTGAGAATCACGGCATGCTTTGACGGCAACGCCATCACACACATCAACAACAACATTTGAAGCATGAAGACACTTTTGCGCATTTCGAACGTGATACTCTAACAATGGAAAACTAAAGACTAATAGTGGTATATACGAGTTGGTATACAGATAGTTAGTGGTATTTACGACAGTAACATTAAATACAAGTAATCCACAGCCACTCTAGGGGTCGCTGTTTGACAAAAACGGAATTCTCTGCATAATGTGCCTTTAAGTAGGCAGTCGTTTTTCTATATATATATATTTGAGAGCAACAGTTTTCTGAGGTGGTACTTGGTGTAAAAGGTTTCGAGAACCACGGGCCTAGAACAACTACAACCTAGAAATCACCTACAGCACCGTAGCAACCACACAGAACACCTTAGCAACCGCATATCAACACACATCCCCTTACATTGCAGATGTGAGTTTTGCTACAGAAAGTATCACAATTATTTAAGGCTGCTCAATTATATGAAAATAATTGTTATTTTTTTTTAACATGGCTTACTGCAATATTCAAATCACAAAGGTAATACTTGCAATACATTTAATTTCTTTCCTGCTCTTATCTGGTTTAAGATGATCTCTCAATAAGACCATAGGAGAATAGCAAACCAGCTAAGGCTGGATAAAGTGTTTTTTTCAATAAAGAGTTTGGTGGTGGGCTCTTTTAATTTGGACCAGTATGCAACCATCTAGCAACCACATAGCAACACACTAAAAAACACTGTTAACACTTTTGGCAGCCACCCACAACACTCCAACATTGTGGTCGTGAGTTCTGCTCAGGCAAACACCACTCACATTTTCATCAGGAAATGTAAAAGTCTAGTTCTAAATAATTACAGTAATTGAGCTGAGCTTGTAACGTCAAAACATTGGATCATGCCACATTTAACAGATAATAACATACTCAATGGTACAACTGCTGACAATGATGGCTATTGCCCCTCACCTTCCTCAGCTCTGTCATACTATATCAGCAGCACACACACAAAGATAGCACAACCTGACCTACACATGTACCCACACAATCCACTCCCATGGCTGCTCCGCTTCACTTGGTTAATTCAAATTTGTCTCTGTTGCAGTCCTTTTGGTTCTGGGATTTGAGGTTTTTTGCCCAAGAGCGGTGTGAGTGCCTTATGACATGTCATTATTCACTTTTAGTTCTTTTAGGTTTAGCTGCTCTCACTTCATCCCAAACACATGCGCGACACACACACACACACGCACACACACACACACACACACACACACACACACACACACACACACATCTCTCTCTCTCTGAATTAAATGCTATAGCAAACAGGCATGTAATTAGCACCACCAAACTATGTAAGAACATGGGAACACTTAAAACTGCTGGAGAAGACACTAGATGCTCTAGAGCAGAGGTGATGGTAATAAGCTGGCACACAAAGACTAATGCACATCCAGAACAAAGTGTGATTGCTGTCAGTAACTAGTGAATTGCTAAAATTTGCATCATCTAAATATTTCCAAAAATATGAAGGTACTGGCAGCTATATATTTTAATCAAGGAGCCATTTATACAGTAAAAAGTATATAGAGAAAAGTATATATGTATACTGTATAGAATGTCAGCTGTGTGTGTGTATACATTCACACATTCTATTTCATACACATCTAATACACAGAGCTTAAAGGGATAGTTCACCAAATATATATATATATATATATATATATATATATATATATATATATATATATATATATATATATATATATATATATATATATATATATATATATATATTAGTATGTTTTGTTAGTTATTTTTTATATGTTTCCTATGATCACCAAGGCTGCATTTAAAACAGTAATATTGTAAAATATTATTATTTAAATTATGTATACATAAATTATTTCCTTGATGACAAAGCTGAAATTAATCCAGATTATTACACATATTGTTTTGTGGAAAATGTGTAACTTTTTTCTGGGTTATTGATGATTAGAAGCATTTGAATTTCCTTTGTAACACTGTTATGATCTTTTGATCAATTTAATGCATCCTTGCTGATTTTCAACACATGCTTAGAAAGCATACTAAAATGGGCATAAATGTCATCAATTTTAACTTGTTTATAATTAATAGTAATATTTACACTAATGTTATCAGAACCTTTGTAAACTGGACATTGCTGCAGTTTGAAAAATCCAGATCTAAATAGTTATTGCAAGGATCTAAAGAGATAAACTAAAGAGAAACTGAACTGTCAAGTAATAAATAAGACCTTTTCACAAATATTATGTTGTGTTCTTATTATGCACCAGTATGCAAAACAGCTAAAAGCTCAATTTAATTTCAGAATGATCCAGTTTTCAGTGGCAAAACTAGTGCAAGTAACTGGCGACTTGAAGTTGCTATTTTGAGCAACTCCCTCTACTGGTCAAAATAAACACCACATGATTGAGGCAATTTAATAGGCTCTGTTTTCAGCCTTTATTGCCCACTTTTAGAATTGTTTCACTTTAGAACCTGTTTTAAATGCACAGTACAAAATGTTTCCACAGACAGCTCCAGCAGAATGAAGCCATCTGTTCACCCAAGCTCTGGGTCTCAGTAGACTACAGAAATACAAAGGGCATGCTAGGTAGCACAAGGCAAGCCACAGAAGAGACCATGGTGTCAGGCGATGCACATGCAACAACAGCATCTGTTTTTCTTAGATTGCAGAACATGGTAGAAACACACTTTCAGAGCTAATCTGTTTATGATAAACTGAAAATGCATTTCTCTGCATTTTATGATCAAATATCTAATGATCTATAAAGAGTTCCTATGAATATAGTGAGATTTGGCAATTGTAGAGTGAGTTTGGGGCCAAATATAACTTCAGAGAAGCTGGGCAGTGCATGCAGCAATCCTGGCATGCAGTCTCGGTGGCTCGGCTCTGTCTGCGAGGGAACTGGCACTCAGTTTTCCAGCAGTGCCAGCATACCCTCCATACACAGACACACTGCTCTCCTAATGCAGGACAGAGAGGCTTTCAGCCCTGCTGTACAGGGCATCTTACATCACACGCTCAGTAATGTGGCTCTTTGTACCCTTTAAGGACCTACTTCTATCTGTTCCAAGTAAGTGGTTTTCATCTGAACATCTGCTCGGCTTCTGCGGTTTATTAACCCCATATTGTGAAAGGCTGTTTAAACTTCAATACACATGGGATGTGGTCTATTATTTATGATTAATTAATGGCACTTTTGTAACATAACAATTGTTTAATTTAATTATAATTCATTGTATATAATGATATTTAGCAATGTTTCATATTAGGCCTGCGCAAAATGTCACAAATGTACATATCATGAAATGCATATCGCAATGGCTTGCAATAACTGGGCAACATGACATCATGACTTTTGCGTTAACATACACGCCACTTTCAAGTCAAGTGACGTGTTATACGCATTTTGAGCTATCCGTGTATCCGCGTGTATGTCTACGCCATTAACGTCCGAGTGATTCCGCGTGTATGTACACGGCGTTAAATGTCCGAGTGAAACGAAGCAAAATGTATAGATCTACATCTGGGGAACGATATTTTTTTCCTAGGATGGTAGGGGAAGAGTCATAAATGCTATTAACTCCAGTGACGGGTAGGCTTAGGGACGGGGTTGAGGTAAGTCATATATTAATATATACAGTAATAACGTTAAGTCAACGGCGTTCATAAACACGCTGAAAAGCGATTATGCGCGTTGATAGCACGCCAAAAATGGAAATACGAATTGGTGTGTCACACACACTCAATTTCATGAGATCAGTCTGAACTGGGAGACAATGAACACATGATAAAGACAGCCACTGCTTTTGACCGAATAACTTTTGTAGCTTTAATAAGAGTGTACATTTAATTGTCTCCGACAGTGAAATTGTACTCTGTTACTTAATGTAACCTCGGTTCTCTCTAGAAGAGGAAACGAGTATTGCGTAAGTTGCTTACACTACGGGGTAAAGTCATCTTTTCTCGAGATCTGAAGCCAAAGATGATCCTTAATTTTGGGAATATTTCAACCCCTTG
>JAQIUQ010007429.1:215000-340049 GCA_030378365.1 Hybognathus amarus | reverse complement strand
AAGTGGTGCTCATCTTCATCCTTAGCTGCTTTACACAGATTCTACATAAATTATACGGTAACGCTTCCTTTTACAGTCCAGTTACCCATGTAAATACTATGTACTTATTTTATTAACTACAATTACTGGGTAATAACTAGTACTAACCCTGAACCTACCCCTAAACCTAACCCTGTTCCATGTACTTACCTTATATTAGCCAGTACTTTCTAGGTAAGTACACTCTGAAGTACACTGTAAGTACTGTACTGTAAAAGGAAGCGGTACCATTAGGAACAGTGACAAACTTGACAGTTGGACGGCAGCCTGTGATTTCGACTGTAGTCTTAAATGTTACTTTCATCGAACTTTTTACAACTTTAAGAGCTATCACTAATGCTAATACTGATTCTGTTCGAATACTCACGACCATATCCTCTTCATATGCTAATATACTAATGCACTGAAGGGGCAGCCATTAGCACAATATTTGCATCTGTTTACCATACGCTTCAGCAGGCGCACAGCCTAATGAAGAATGCCTAATGCTTCAAGCACAGCTCAACTAGCTGATGGATAGTTTGAAGGCCTTTCTCGATAGGTGATGGAAAGCATTGAATAAACAGCATAGCAGGTAGGCATCACTCGTTCTCTCCTCTCATTGTTCACAGCCGTTTTCCTCTCTGAGGTTTGAAACCTCACACAGATTATGGTGTTGATAGCCTTCTGCTATCATTGCATTCACAGGGATAAAATTATGGCTTTCTGGCCCTACTGTGAGACAGACAGAAAGACTAAAGTCTGAATCAGAGTCGGTCAAATTCACCAGGCTTTTACATGATGCAAGTGCTGTCAGCTACACATGGTCGTCAGAGAGGAAAGAAAAAGAGTTGAGTCAAGTTTACTCTGAAGTCTAATTCTAAGTTGACTGGGTTGATCCTGTGTTATGTAAAGCAGTTTTTCAGTATTGTATGGAAATATTGATATATTTTATCTAATGCTATAATGCTATTATCTGATGCATCTCCAGTCTAAACTATAAAAAGAAATTGAAGAACAATTACTTCCAAGACTTTTATGACCATAGTTGCTGGTCTGCATATTGTAGCGCTCTTAGTGGACTGTAGCCGACGTCGTCATACTCAGATTCCGGTCAGAATATGAGTCTGATACTGCTCCATACTGCAACCAGGAAAGAAAATGCCTCTACTCTCAATTCGATAGACCTGATACTAATTAGAGCAATGGAGTAAGTGACGTATGTTTAATACCATAGGAAGGACGGCAAAAACATATTTCCGATCGCTCTTTGGTGTCGTGGATCATTACGTTGCTGTTGATCATCTGTATATTATCATATAAAGCCCGCTCTGACAATTTGATTGGTCCGAACAGCTCTGGTTCGAGCATTGTTGCTCTGCTATCGGATCAAGTCTCAGACCGAAGATAGGAAAAGGCACAGTGAGATGGGAGAAAAGGGATTGTTAAAACCTTAATAAATGGACCTCAGTCAGGGTAGACGACATATTTTATTTAATGTGAATTAAAATGAGGCCTTGAGCTGTATTTCTACATCACGCAACATCATAGTATCCTCACAGCATGGTCACTAGTGTTCTCCTCAAGGAGGGACTATGTTTATCCGTTCCATGAGTTTCTACTTTGTCAAGGAAGATAATGATCACACCTACACTCTTAGAAGAAAAGGTTCTATATAGAACCTTAAAAGATTCTAAAGCACTACGTATTTGGAACCCCTAAAATGCAATGCATGTGAATGATCACAAAACTTAAAATATGGGGGTTAAAAAGTAATTAATCAATATCACACGAAGAGTACCATTTCAGTTTTTATGCTCCAAAAATCAGCATGATTAAAATGTGATATTAAGTTCTTACAACAGTTTAATAAACAATAATTTAATTACAACTGCAAAATGTTGCAAAATAATGTAATATATGAATGAATAATAGCCTATAAAGATCCTTTGTGCCAAAAGGGTTCTTTCTTGTCATTATCATAATTTTTGTTTTGCATAAAAGGTCCTTTGCAGTTGAGTAAAGAACCCTATGCTACATATATAGAACCCTTTTTTCCTAAGAGTGTACGTTAAGTGTAGTAAAGTCAAGTCAGCTGGACACCTAGTTTCCTAGTTTCTAGTGTTTTGAAACAGATTGTGTAAAACCAAATGATTTAATTTATGAAATTAAATCAATGCCCCTTCCTTGTCTTTTTTTTTGCCTATTTTGAGCTCTCAAATCAATAGTTTGGGACAGAGTTGGTGGCTGTTATAGTTCGTGGGTATGATTTGGTAACCGGTTTGCCGTATGAGAAGAAAGGGTCTCCCTTCTGAAGCTATTCAATTTCATTTCGATGCCTTTTCATCCTGAGCATTCATAATTAGACAGCGCATAATGAGACTTCCTTGCACTTGAGCATTATAATGAGAGGCAGTAGCAGAATTGCTTAACAGTTGATGGCTAAGTGCTGTTGTTGGGCATACAGCATTTTTCAGCTTCAGCTTGAATAGTGCAGTATCTGGTTATTGTGTTTAAAACAAGCAGAGTTTGTTCGAAAAGGATGTTTATAATTGTGTTGTGTAGTTTCTAAAACCCAGATATCATCCAGTCAGTTCTGCTTCACCCAATCATTCTCTTGCTGGCAGCTAATCAGAAGAGCCTTTCAGTAAACACACACCAGTATTGACTGGGAGCCTCATGCTATCTTTCCATTATAGAGAGCTCCTCCTTCTCCTTAGTTGCCTTGGCATGAGAGATGAATCAATCTGTAGTAAAGAACTATATTGCTGGTCTGTGTTTAACCTTTGCGATAACCTATTTCTGGTTGAAGAGATACCAGCTCTTTTATAGCTGGTGCCTCCAGAAGTCACATTTATTGTGGCAACTCCAACATACAGAACCCTTTATAGATGAATGTGTGCAGTTTAAAAGCTAGCTATTAGAGTCATAAGCATGAGATTTGACTATGAAAATTGATAATATTGACAAGATCCCGCACTGATTGTCTTTCTGTCTCATGATCAAGTAATTACTGTAGATGCCTGGTCGTATGTTTTCATGTCTGCCAGTTCACTAACGTTGCAGAGGGTTAATGAGTTCTCAGAATGGTTAAGCTTGCTTCAGTGCAATTTTAGTTATTTAGCTGCAAAAGGAGGAAAGTATTTCTGGTTCAAGTCACGTTTCTTTCCCACCAACAATTATTGGCCAGTTGTTGTTACCATACCATCCCAAATGAAGAGCTTCAGTAAATGCTCATTGGCTCACAGGTCACGATCAGCTCTCTTTTGAAAGATACTTGAAATGTACAGGCTGTTTTTGATCTCTTGGGACTAAAATGGTCTTGTGTTCCTCGACCACTTCCTCGCTCAGGATGAAAGAGGGTTCGCTTCTTGACACTGGCACACAAAGCTCTGAATTTTTATCTTCAGATCAGAGGATTTCACAATGGTACAAGGAATCAACATGTTTCCCATGATGTCTGATCAAGAGATTTCGGGCTGAGTCTGATACTGGCAGCTTAAACAAGTAATATAAAATGTGGTTAAGCTGGAACATTCAATAAAATCACAAACATCTGTATAGACCCATCGTGCTCAGTGGGGGTTTATCAGTCAACAACAAGTTTAGTTTTTTTTAAATATCTTTTTTTATATATATTTTTTCTGAGAAATAACAGTGAACCTTTAATTTTATATAACTTTATTTAACAGCTTTAGTGAACTTCACATTTTAAGGATTTCCTCTTTTAATGAGGCTTTTTCTTCATTATGAAATCAGGACATTTGTCACATTGAATATGCATTTTGAAATAATACAAAATTAATGAAAAAAAGAAAAGAAGTCCTCAGTCGGAAAAGGGTGACTTGCCCACTTCAGGTTGGTGGAGAGATCCTTCCTCAAGTGGAGGAGTTTAAGTATCTTGGGGTTTTGTTCACGAGTGAGGGAAGGATGGCAATCTACATTCCCACTCCTGCCAATGGTCATGAGCTTTGGGTCATGACCGAAAGGAACAAGATCCCGGATGCAGGCGGCCGAAATGAGCTTTCTCCGCAGGGTGGCTGGGCGATCCCTTAGAGATAGGGTGAGAAGCTCGATCACTCGGGAGGAGCTCAGAGTAGAGCCGCTGTCTCCACATCGAGAGGGGTCAGCTGAGGTGGCTCGGGCATCTGGTACGGATGCCTCCTGGACGCCTTCCTGGGCACGTTCCACTGGGAGGAGACCCCGGGGAAGACCTAGGACATGCTGGAGAGACTATATCTCCCGGTTGGCCTGGGATCTCCTCGGTGTCCCCCCGGGTAGAGCTGGAGTAAGGATCTTTGAAGAGGGAAGTCTGGGCATCTCTGCTTAGACTGCTGCCCCGCAGCCCGGTCCCGGATAAGCAGAAGAAGATGGATGAATGGAGAAAGATATTAAAAACATGCTCATCATGGAAGTTATACACCCTTTTGCAAATGATTACACCTCAAGCATGTTTTTGTTCCTCTTGTTTTGCAGTCACAGAGACCTGAAGCCAGAGAACCTGCTGCTGGATGAAAAGAATAACATCAGGATAGCAGACTTTGGCATGGCTTCTCTACAGGTTGGAGACAGTCTCTTAGAAACCAGCTGTGGGTGAGTCATACTGTACCCTATCACAATGAAACAATTAGCAACATACGTGAAACATGTTTTTGATAAAACAAGGGGAAACCACATTTGGAGCTGTTTAAATTTCATAATCATGCTTAATTTGGCTAAAACATTACATGCTAATGTAATTGTTTGATTTGCATTTTGATCTGAATAGAATTCAAGTATACATTTAGGCTTGGATTGACATCCCCCTTCACATGAAATGGCTATTGAGAAGAATAGCATTGTATTGAGAAGATGCTATTGAGAGATTTACAAAGTCCCTCCTATTGATAATTTATGGCACAAATGCACCACTTGGTTCATTTGCATACATCATTATGATAAGAGCCTGAGAAATGGCACACTATTAACATCTGATGGCTGTAACTGAAGAAGGACTACGTCTTGCATTGAGACACTCAACTGAGCCTGCTACCACTCAGGGCACTTCCTGAACTGCTACTATTATGGAAAAATATGAATATGATGGCCTGACCCCACTCTGGCTTTCATAGTCCCTGTGAATGTGTAATGCAGGCCATTAGAGGCACCATTATCAATGAAAACGAGAGGGATAGGTGCCAAAGTGCAGAGCATATTCATCACGGATAGAGATTAATCGAGACTTTAAAATCCGCCCCAAGTGTCCAGACCATAGCTTTGACTTTAGTCGGTGTACTTCTGCTCCTATTAGCCATCACTAAAATGGTGAAAGGCCTTTGATGCTTTCCTTCAACTGAGGCGTGCTGTAATTATTGATTGTGACTTTCCCATCTCTAGGCACAGATATGACAGTTTTTAATTAAACACATTCATCTTTAGGCTCCTCGTAAGCTGTCTGCTTGACACAAATGTATTCTATTTACCACGGTTAATGGACTCCAATTGAATTTGAAAGGGGCAGACCCCTCACGTATGAACACAGCAAGGCAGGACGAACTAACACAGAGCCTCCAGTCATACCTCTTTGCCATGCATTCATTCATTTAGATCTGAGGCTTATTCACTTGCCGAGTGGATGGACTGACCTAATATTTAAAATAACTTTAGTTCTGAAAAGTCTCTCTGCCATATTTGGTAATTTTGTGTGAAGAGGTGGTTACATAAAGAAATGGCCATGGCTGCTTGAAATTTAAGTCAATTTAATTAGATCCCCCTCCACAACCTCCATTCAAGTGAAACTAGATTACCCACAATGCATTGCAAATTTCCCTTGTACCACTGGTCATATTTGGACCATTACTCTATGTCCCCCAAGCTTGCAAGTTTGATAATAACATCAAATATATCGTTCTTTGCTGCTGCTTGTTCTCTGAGGCATTACCAGCACTAACTAACTGGCACAAAGTCAGATTAGCTCAGAGTAATAACCAGGCTAATGTTGAGAAAAAAAAGTCGATTTAAGTGTTTATGACTCTTTTGCATCTTCCCTCAAGTCAGAGAAACAGTGCTTGAGGAATAACATAAAATATCTAAAAAAAAATGATTAACTGCATTTTGGTCTATATGAGTAATTTCTCTTCATCAGGGTCTTCTCACAACAGCTTAATCACCCCCTGTGGCTTCCCTGATTTGCCATATCAATCCTCCCTCATGTTCCTATCATAGGGGATATCCATGGCACACATACAGAAATCAGGCTTCTGCAAGAAAAAAAAAACACTGCTAGAACCGTTGTTGTAGTTTAGTTTGCAAAATAATGAGGTGGAGAGTATCTGTTTATAATGCATCACATGAGTTTCTTTACATGGTCTTGACATTGTAAGGTCATAGCAATTAACTAAATGCCCTGTCACAGGAGATCTCATTTTTAAAGGGTAAACCTATATACTTTGCTAAATATGGAGTTTTTTTTTTTTTTATGGTAAGACTTAATAAGTTTCACTCCATATTAGTTAATGCATTAGGCATCAAACTAACACTAAACAACATTATTTATTGATGTAGGTTAATGTTAATTTAAACATATACAAAGACATTTTTAATATTCAAGTTGTATAATGCCAAATTCACATTAAAAGGTGCAAAGAAGCACTACTAAAGTGCCATTGGGTATCTACACAGATTATTTAATACTGCTCAGATGTTGCATAAATGGTTTGATACTAGGGGATAGAGGGAATGCATTCACGTGACTTTCCGCCGGAACAACCCCTCTCAGCCTGACCGAGTGGCAAAAGGTCTGCTGCGTGACTGGATTTAATAGGGGAAACTGCGAAAATACGACTAAAACGAACAATTTTATCAATTTAAACTAAATGTTGGACTCAATATAGTGTTCCTTACAACTTACTAAAGATCGTGAACCATGGATATTATTGACATGCAGCCAGGAATCGTGTTGCCTGACATTTATGTTTGCCTGATTTCAACACCGGGGAAATAGAAGCAATATAGACCTAAACATAAAGCAAATTTGCCTGTGAATGTTTTATATAAATACAATATAAGTTTAAATCTGGGTGATTACTTATATCAGTGTTATATATAGTCTATATATCATCATATCGTCCAGCCCTAAAACTTTATAGTTTTTTTTTTAGTCAGTGTTTATTAAAAAAAAATAAAAATCCAATAATGCAGAATATGGAATGATACATATTTAATTGATGAGTTGTTAATATATATATATAACAATACAAAATATATGGGTATGGTTTTACAGCTAAATTCAGCATATTGACACAAAATGATAACTGCAAATCCACCTTTCGCTGACTGGAGTCCAGTTGTTTCTGTGAATTGCAGTGATGGATTTGCTCCTCTTTCTATCGCAGTCTGTAAAAATTTACCTCCGATTTTTTGTCAAATCTAGTTGTACAGTCAATCACAAAGCTCTTACCCACTTTATATGTTTTGTGTTTGTTTTTGCGGCATTCACGCTGAACACATATACAGCCGCTCAGTCTTTTTGCCACTCACTGTGAGGAACTGCAGCCACTCACTTTGCCACTCACTGTGAGGTGACGTCACGCGCATTCCCTCTATTGGGGTGTAATGATATTCGATCCGAACCGAAAAACCGCGATACAGAACTCACGATTTGAATAGCGATACTCTCATTGCGTACCGAACACGCCCCACCCCTGCTACCCCGGCCCCGCCCAGATTTTTTAGTTCAGTTTAATTGTAATTGAATTAATTTAAAGACAAAGACTTTTTTCATTAAACAACTGTTTAAAAAACAACAAAAAAGCAATTTTAGCTTTCTAAACCAAACCGAAACATCAAAACCATGCACCGAACCGTCAGTTTTGTGTATCGTTACAGCCAACTGGGAATGAGGTGGGTCAGAATAGGCACACTTTAGTTACCTTTTAAATGATATTATTATGTCTTTACACTGTATTTTGATAAGGCAAAGAGCAGCCTTGACTTGGCTGTGTTTGTGTATAATGAATGAACATGAAGTAACAGTGAACGATAGTGCATTTATAAATGAGCACTTACCTAGATTAATACATGCTGTAAAAATGTTGTTTATTGTTAGTTTATAATATTTAATGCTTTTAAAATGAAACCTTATTGTTAAGTGTTCAGCGCATTCAGTGTGTGAAAAATGACACAAATCCAAGTATGACATATTCACAGAAACTATAATACTTTGTTTCATCACATTATTGTGATAGTAATAGCTTATATTTCTTTCCACCCAGAATGAATGAGGCACCAGCTAGAAGGTGTTACATGTATAAAATGGGCACAAAAGCAAATTGAAATTGCTTAAGCGAGAGCATGTTGCATTAACACTTAATTTGGTTTAAAAACCTTGCAATGTGCTATTGGAAACAGCAATAATAGCTTTCTCTTACGGTGAGCAGTAAGCAGAGATAGCAAACCATTAAATGAATGTATTATCAATATAGACTCAGTCTACATAATGGTATATGACACCTGCAATGAAGAAAAAGGCATTTATAGAAAATTGGTGTTGATAAATGGTGAACTGCTTCTGATGTGCAATGCCGTTAAAACACATTACACAATTCAAATGATTACATGCCTGTTTTACACACTCCCAGCAGAAAGTTATTGCAATATAATGTTTTATTATTGGATCATTTGACAACAGCTTATATAGGGTGGTTAGACATAGGGCTGTTTGTCAGAAAGGATGATGTGAAGATCCTCATGCAAATCACAAGGAGTTATTACTGAATTAGTGTACTGCATGTTTTCTCTGTGTATGAATCCTCTAATGGGTGTTTTTGCCATGGTTGGTTGAGGATGGTGATGACATATTGTCCTGTTTTCTTTCAGATCCCCTCACTATGCCTGTCCAGAGGTTATAAGGGTAAGTATGTGCCTGCAGCAGCATCTCTGATAATGGGGCTTCCCCTGAATCTCTTTCTGACCACTTCCAACTTCTCTCTCTCTCTCTATCTGACAGGGGGAGAAATATGATGGCAGGAAAGCTGATGTATGGAGCTGTGGAGTCATTCTCTTTGCACTTTTGGTGGTGAGTGAACGATTTTTTGTGGCAGAAACTTCATTTTGTGTCATATAATTCTGCTGTAATGTAGCCCCCTGCCCTTATGACAAATTTGAGCCTCTCAGCAGAAAGCAATGGGAAAAAAAAAGAATTTCCCTCTAAAAGTCTATCAGAGGATGTGGGAGAATCCAGACAAAGATATTTCAATGGTGGCTAATCAGCTAAGAAAGAGTTGGGTTTTAAGAGAATCAAGGTGTTATACCGGCTCTGTAGTCAGAGCTTAAAAGATTGACAACACCAAAGCTGCACTATGGTTTCCCACTTCAGCTGGTGAATCATCTTTATATCAGACACAAGTGAGATCAGCTCTTTTTTTATCCATCATGCTGAGCGTTTCATGAATCTACTTTTATCTTCCTACTCTTACTTACTTGCACTGTTAAAGATATCAAGATTTTGGAGGATGGAATTAAGCTATAATTAGAGTGACGTGCTTTTGTCAAACCTTTAAAAATCTCTTTTTGTGGATGGCAAGAATTTTTTTGAAAGAAGTATTTTATGCTCACCAAGGCTGCATTTTGTTTATCAAAATACATTAAAAACAGTAAAATTGTGAAATATTATTATAATTTAAAATAACTTATTTATTTTTGTACTTATTTCTGTGATGGAAAAGCTGAATTTTCAGCATCATTACTCCAGTCTTCAGTGTCACATGATCCATCAGAAATCATTCTAAGGCCGTGTGTCCACCAAAACGTTTTTCCACGCGGCTGGCGTATGTTTTCCATTGTTTTCAATGGGAGCGCCGCGGTTTTTAAACGCCATGAGCGTAACAAGGTGCGTTTTTCACGCTGAATTGTAGCCTGACTTTGTCATACTCATATTCTTGCCGGAATATGAGTCTGATACTGCTCCGTATGGCTTTGATTATGAGGCGTGTCTTAACCGAACCAGGAAAAAAAAACTCTGCACTCAATTGGATAGTCGGTAAACCTACAACCTATCAGAGCAACGCAGTAACTCAACAACTTCGCTTAGTGCAGTTTTCAACTATAGAACGTACTTATTTTAAAAGTTAAATAACGAGTGTTGCTTCTTTTACTTACTCCTCCATGAGTGCGACCAAAGAAGAAACCACAATGACCACAGGCTTTTCATTACATCCCATTCTCTTAGCGACCATCGGAGCCAGCTGATAAGTTACACTTTTGCTGAATCAAGTAGGAAGGACGGCAAAAATATCTTTCCGATCTATCTTCGCCTTGATTGCAGTTTTCTGTTTGTCTATTAAAATGAATGCGCTGTCGATTTCATTTCAAACAAACGCGACAGCGGAATCTGTACATCTCAATTCTCCAGCTGCAGTCATCTCTGAGGGAAACCAGTTCAGCGCTCTTTTGATAACGTGATGATTGCGTCCCTGCAGATCATCTGTCCATCATCGTATAAAGCCCGCCCTGGCAAATTGATTGGCCCGAATGTTTCTTGTCTGATCATAATTACTCCTCAATGGATCGAGTCCAGACCGAACTTCCTGACCAAAAAATGTTGTGGGCAGAGTTCGGGCTGGCATCCAGGCTAGCTGAATTGCTGAGCGCCCGCGTTTTTTACTGGTCACCGAGAGTTGAAAAATGTTCAACTTTAGATAAAACGCAGCACTCATGACTGTCACTTTTTACCCAGCCGTCCAATCACACTGGAGGAGGGGCGGGACTAAACCACACTGACCAACTTTCACAACATTCTTTCTGTACAACGACATCAACCAGCAGAGCTAACCGAACAAAATGGATGAAAAATATTTTTTTTGTATTTTGGATGGATGGATGGATGGAGACAGATAATTTCAATGCCTTCACCTCAAATTGATTGGCTGCCATACTACATTTTTACCTCTTATTTGCAAAGTTAAAGAGGCTATATGCAGCTTTTGCCCCAAAATAAACGTAACAATAGCCTTTTTATTTTACCATTTATGACTCAAACATCTCCTGATGAGCACACTGACACCTTGTCCGCTCACAGTGGGTGCACCTATAAGCCTGTATCCTATTTTTCCTATTTTCTGTTGGGTCGGACTTTTCCCGCGCTGTCTGAGGATGTGACGTCAAGCGCGTTCATGTCAAACGATTCAGATCACTCTGCCACCACCGCTAGTCAGCAAGAAGCCTACACTCGAGTCGCAAGCAGAACACTTATCTCAAACAATATATGTATTTGACTGTTCTTACCTCTGTAACATAATGTTGACCTCCATGTCAGCGGATGATGTGTGCACGTACGAGCGCGCGCTGCGAGCAGAAAGGAAGCAGTTCTGTTTTGAGGTCACAGGTGTCAGTCGCGAGTTTAAATTTCAGGAAAATGCATGTAGCCTCTTTAAACATTCCTTAGCTTTTTGACGTTCTCACTGCTTACTCTGCATCACTGTCAATCCCACAATCCCCCATGCAAGCCTGCTGCTGATCTCTAGTAACTGAAAATGCCTGCTCAGCTCCTCGCCAGTGGACACGTATGGTCACACCAAGCTTTTGATCAACTTTAGAATGTTCTGATCCATGCTTGTTTTCCTTTTCAATATCAAATATCTGAGACAAATGGCACTAGCTTATAATTAATCATTCTCAAACCAGACAACAACTCCTCTGATGCTCTGAACGCAGACGGCCTGCTTTGATACTGGATAATCAAGCTGGTCCAAGTGTAATTACTGTTCAAAACCATGAGCCCAACACAATCCCATCCCAGCAGAACCGTTTGCCCCAGTGAAATTGGAAAGCCAATTGATTCCCTGTTCTCTTGTGTGTTTGTGTGCTCCATTATAACTGCTTCCTCTTCACAAACCAATCAAATGAGTCCTGCATATCCCTGGAACCTGTTCTGTGATGTTTCAATGCTCAAAGACCTTTTATTAGAGTAATCTGCATTCTTTTTTATTTTTCTTCTCTCTACTTTGCTAGTATTTGCTTGATTATATCATCTTTTACATGGCCCTGTCGTCAGTCATGCTTGTGAATTGTCTGTGTCATTTATCAAGCGCTGACATCTCAGTAGTGTCAGGGGCCCTGATGGGTCTCTCTGATGTGAAAATGATGAAGTGTATCTGGCACAAAACAAAGCTAATTATCAAAGCACAATCATCTCTCTGCACCAACCCTTTCTTTATTTATTTTGCGTCCCACTTCCTGTGTAGCTATCCTTTATAAAGCTCTCTAAAACATAATGGGTGTTCTTTCTCTTTGTCAAAGCATTCATCACTTCCATGCCTTTAATTTTACCACATTTTTTGTAGATACACATCCATTGTTCTGTAATTCCAAATCTCATGAAGAAAAATTATGCAAAAAGCTATTTAAATGTTCATTTTTGATATTCAAATGGGGGGTTTTAAACGATTCACGGTTTAAAAGTTTGGAATGTTTTTGAAATAAAGTAATTCTTAGTTAGCCAGGATCCCTGTTACTAAATATGAGGGCAAAAGTTCTGACATGTACAATATTTCTCTCTGTCAGGGTGCTTTGCCCTTCGACGATGACAACCTGAGGAACTTGCTGGAGAAAGTGAAGCTCGGGGTCTTTCACATGCCCCATTTCATTCCTCCAGACTGCCAGAACCTCCTGAGGGGGATGATCGAGGTGGACGCCACCAAACGATTCACGGTCAGATTTTTGACAATTTCATCTTATACTATAATTGTTCAAACCTTGTTAAACCTGATACCATAAGAGTTTCTAAAACAAATAATAATAAAATAGCTCTTAAATAGCTCATGTTGCCTTGGGAATCATGGGTGGTGACAGCTTACATGTGCACTAAAGATGCTGGTTGGCTGTTCAGTTCTACAGTAGATTAAGCTTATTTCTCTTAAATAAGTGTTATGAATCTGAGAGCTCTTCTGCTTCTGAGCTGTCACTTCAGGTCAACACACGGCAGCACTGATCCAACCATCCTGTCTGTCTGGATCTCACACATTAGCTTCAAAAACCTTGCGTGTCTGCGCTTCTGTCTATCTCTTTCTTTCTTTATTTCTTTCTTTCTTTTTCTTTAATTCTTTAATTCTTTCTTTCTTTCTTTCTTTCTTTCTTTCTTTCTTTCTTTCTTTCTTTCTTTCTTTCTTTCTTTCTTTCTTTCTTTCTTTCTTTCTTTCTTTCTTTCTTTCTTTCTTTCTTTCTTTCTTTCTTTCTTTCTTTCTTTCTTTCTTTCTTTCTTTCTTTCTTTCTTTCTTTCTTTCTTTCTTTCTTTCTTTCTTTCTTTCTTTCTTTCTTTCTTTCTTTCTTTCTTTCTTTCTTTCTTTCTTTCTTTCTTTCTTTCTTTCTTTCTTTCTTTCTTTCTTTCTTTCTTTCTTTCTTCTTTCTTTCTTTCTTTCTTTCATGGTCTCCTCGTCTCTCTGCTCTTCTCCCTTAGCTACTATTTTCATTGTTCTGCTTTGGAGCAGCCCCCCTTTTCCATATAACATGCTGGAGTGACAAGGGGTATATGAGCTTGTCCTAATATCAACCCTTTGAAATGCTTCAGTTTCCTTTTTTTTTTTTTTTTGCTTTCCAGAGAAAACAGATAGCTGTCTTCACTGCCCACATCTCTCAGTGATTTGAAAACAATAGAACTCTCCTAGGAAGGATCCAAACATAGCCCATTTCCTGTGCGGTTTGTCAGTTATATAAAAGAGATCTTTTGTATGATTCCAGAGTGGGAAGGAAGTCAATACTGTCTTATTGCTAGTTTGAAATATTATCTTATAGACCTAGTTAAGACAATCCAATAGAGTATTGCTGAGTTTTACAGACATGTGGACAATGCATCATTGTTTCTTGTACGCTGTCACATCAGCACACATTCAAGGGGGAATTCACTGCACCGCTTATCCGCGCATACTGATTCTGTAAAGGAATTTAAAGGCCCACATAATCTATGCTAAATGCAATTTGCATTGCACAATTCATGGTCTTGCTGATCGCAATCATTTCATCATCATTTGATGAATTACTGCTGCCATCAGTGATAGAAAATATACAAAAACAGACTTTTAAATCAGTGCTGTGGCACAAATATAGCCAGGCTTAGATTTTCTGTACTACATTATTCTGCAATGATGATTATCTTATTTTATTTTTACATATAATAATCTCTCTTTAAAGTAAAATAAGTGTAGACATCCAACGCACATGGCACCCTTTTGCGTCAAATGAGACGCTTCGGTTATAGTAGGTTTAGGTATGGGTTAGGGTTAGACCAATCAGGAGGCGCCTTCTGCCCCATATATATCAGCCCGTTCTCATCCCAAAGCACCATATACAACGCTTTTGCAAAAGCGTAAATATAGCAACGCACAGGGTACCCTTTAGCGCCAAATGAGACGTAAAAATAAAGCGGGCAGAAGGCGCCTCCTAGTGGCCTAACCCTACCCCAACCCCATACCTAAACTTAACCGTCTCATTTGGCGCTAAAGGGTACCCTGTGCGTTGTATATTTACGCTTTTGCAAAAGTGTCAAAATATGGCGCCTTGGGATAAAATGCGTTGTATATATACTGCGTCTCATTTGACGCTGAAAGGGTGCTTTGGCAAAAGCGTCGTATATGACGCCTTGTGATGAGAACGGGCTTAATATTTGTCGTTTTTTGTAGCCTGGGTTTCCCCAAACTGCCTTGCCGCAGGTGCGGTTTTATTCACGCTGCTAGGCGCTGTCTGGTAGCCTGAAAGAGGCCTAGAAAATAGGGTTCGTTCCACCAAGTGGGGCACTACCCACTTTTTTATATTTAACATCAGAAATATATAGAGATTCCTCAGGAAAAAGTTCTCCGCACACAACCTTGCAGTTTTTGAGAAAAATGTATAAGTAAACCAGCAAGTGTGTTTGAATATTCCAGTTCAGTGTGTCGCTCCTCACAGACTGCATCGCATGAATGTTTGCTCCTGAAATGACACATGCTCTGTATATTTTGTTGTTAACAGCTATTGAGAATGATTTCAGTTGGTCTTAAATTTGTTCCTGGTGGTATTACATGCACAGACAGAACAACCATTCACTTTCATTAGTTGCTGCTGTATTGGCATATATATATATATATATATATATATATATATATATATATATATATATATATATATATATATATATATATATATATATATATATATATATATGTGTGTGTGTATGTGTGTGTATATATATATGTATATATGTATGTGTATATATATATATATATATGCTTTTATTGTCATGCTCTGCTTTCTTTGTGTGGCTCGGTTCACCGATTAGATAATGGTTTAGCTCATGTGTCTTTCTCTCTTTACAGTTAGAACAGATACAGAAGCACACATGGTACATGTGAGTATAAACTTTTTATTCTTTTTAAACTTTCTACACTTTTATTTGTCATAACATGCCAGTTTGTGTGTGTGTGTGTGTGTGTGTGTGTATGCGCATGTTTGTGGTCCTGGTAAACCCAACGTTATCAGAACAAAATTTTCCTTCAAAGATGCCAATATCCTAAATCCTTGTCCTATGGGGAACTTTTTTGGTCATGTATCGTGAGTGTGTTTGCACGTGTGTGTTTAGAGAAGAGCCTTAATCTCTAGCTGGCTGGCATCACTCAATGTTTGTGCCCTCTAAGCAATAGCTTGTTTTTATTTTGAACTGCTTCATTTTTTAACAGGCATTTCTCCAGTACTATCCAACTTTTTGGATTAGTCATGATTTGTTACTGGGCCCCAGGCTTATCATCATTTATTTATTTATTTTTTAATATATATTGTATTTCTGTTTAATTAAAAAATTTAGTTGAGTGTAATTTTAATGTTTGCATTTTCAGTTTGTTTTCTAGTTTCAGTCTAACAACAGTAAACTGGTGTAACTAAATAATTCAATTTCTCAGCACTCTCTTGTTTTATTGCTGTCTAGTGGCATGTTCATGTTTAATGCAGGCAGGTTGTAAAAGTTTATAAAATACAATGTATTAAAAAAACTAAATTTTTACTTATTTTTTTTTTGAGTCATAAAAATGTATATCTATTTTAGTTTCAGGTTTTTTCTTTTTGTGTGAAATGTTTTATATCATTTAACGAAATGGTTTCATTCAATTTTAGTTTTCGTAGATAATAATAAAACTGCTGGGCCAGACAGAATCTGTAGAGTTTTTCTTTACACTTAATTTTTAGGTGTTATTGTTACAGTGTATTTATATATTTAAGAACTGAGTAATATTAATTAACTACATGTATAGGGCCTATAGGCTTAGGATATGATTAGGATTTGGTTGAGGGAAATATTAATTAACTAATGGATGTTATTATGCATAATTGAGTGTGATATGTAAGCAATAAGATACGAGAGGCTGTGCTGTATACAGCGATACAGCACTTGCCTAGAGATATCTTATTGCTTTTATAAAACGGTTGCCACACAATATTTAAGTAAAAAACAATGTTAGTGCAACTTTCTTGAAGTAAAATCACTAAAAGCCTACCTTCCGCTGGAAAAAATAGTCCCCGAGTGTGAACAGCAACAACGTTCCAATGTGTAAAATGCATGAAAGCCAGGGGCGGTTCTACAGGGGGGCAAGGGGGGCAGGTGCCCCACTCTAAAGCCTTGCCCCCAGCTGCCCCCTAACTTTGATGATCCGAAAAAATTTACTTGTAAAAACAACATGCCACTCCACACGCTTTTCAAAATAGTGAAATAAACAATACATTTACCAAAAGTGAACAATTTAATTTTTCATTTTAAATGTAGCCTATTATTAGCCCCTCCCCCTGATTCAACGTGCAGCAGAGCGGCGTTCTCTCAGTCTGGCTCTCACACACCCACACACAGACACAGCGAGTTTGCTTTGCTGTGGGGCGGTGGAGTGGCCCTGCAGCCCGACTGGAGACTGAGCTGCCCCAGAGCTTCTGAAGGTGAAGTGAGTTTCCCCAGTACATTTGTAATGAATGTATTGTATGCTAAAGACGATTCAGCATCACAGCAAAAACAGCGAGTCTATTACGTTAGCCAAAATCATCGGTCAAATCGCTCCTCAGGATTTTTAAGAGCACTCTTCACTTTGATTACCTAATTTCAATTTTAGTAAAGACAAGAACAGCTTAATAAAACATAAAATATTGTTTGTATCCATAACGTTAACTGATGGTCGCACACATCAGACAGTTAGGAGAACGATCATTTGATTAGCTTTTCGGTTGCGCACCTAAATGGCCAAATGAATACATAAATGTATAAAAATGCCAAGTCGAGTATTCACGTAAACACAGTAGATGTAAGTACTAGTAAGTATGAGTAACTATGATAACCTCACTGTGAAAGCCCTTCACGAATAATATTGAAACTTTGTTTGCTAAATATTTTTTTTGTTTTTAGTTGTCTATGGACCTAATAATTACCATAAAACTGTTGAAATTTTATTGAAAAAAGCATGCCTTTAATAATATTATTATATACTACTTTTACTGAGACTCTTTTTGAAAAAATGCATTAGGCCTAACCATACATTTATAAAAATAAAAAATGTCTCTTTGGTCAAAAAAGGTACCCGACCCCTGAGCTAAGCAGTTCTATAAATCCAATAAATCCAATTCCTCTCAGATATCACTCAATGAAACCAGGTTATAACTGGGGAAATAACAAATACAATAGGATTAAGTAGTCTAAACATACAGTAACTGGTGTGTGCATGTGACAAATATTTCGGGCCCGAGCACCGGATGGTGAGAGGACCCTCTGGAATTGCTCTGTTTATTATTATTATTATTCTCCAAGATGAATCGTACTTTTGAGGGCCTAATTCTGATTTTATGTTTGTTATAAGCTACTTGGCCCTACAAAAAAAATGTTTTTCTTTTCATGGTTAGGCTTCCAGCTACTTTCTTCAACTACTCTTGCCTGCAGAAGTCAATACTGTGAAATCTCTGGTTATCCTTCTATTACATTACTCTGTAGGGCCAAGTAGCTTATAACAAACATAAAATCAGAATTAGGCCCTCAAAAGTACGATTCATCTTGGAGAATAATAATAATAATAAACAGAGCAATTCCAAGAGGGTCCTCTCACCATCGGTGCTCGGGCCCTGAAATATTTGTCACATGCACACACCAGTTACTGTATGTTTAGACTACTTAATCCTATTGTATTTGTTATTTCCCCAGTTATAACCTGGTTTCATTGAGTGATATCTGAGAGGAATTGGATTTATTGGATTTATAGAACTGCTTAGCTCAGGGGTCGGGTACCTTTTTTGACCAAAGAGACATTTTTTTTATTTATAAATGTATGGTTAGGCCTAATGCATTTTTCAAAAGAGTCTCAGTAAAAGTAGTATATAATAATATTATTAAAGGCATGCTTTTTTCAATAAAATTTCAACAGTTTTATGGTAATTATTAGGTCCATAGACAACTAAAAACAAAAAAAATATTTAGCAAACAAAGTTTCAATATTATTTGTGAAGGGCTTTCACAGTGAGGTTATCATAGTTTCTCATACTTACAGTACTTACATCTACTGTGTTTACGTGAATACTCGACTTGGCATTTTTATACATTTATGTATTCATTTGGCCATTTAGGTGCGCAACCGAAAAGCTAATCAAATGATCGTTCTCCTAACTGCTGATGTGTGCGACCATCAGTTAACGTTATGGATACAAACAATATTTTATGTTTTATTAAGCTGTTCTTGTCTTTACTAAAATTGAAATTAGATAATCAAAGGGAAGAGTGCTCTTAAAAATCCTGAGGGAGCGATTTGACCGATGATTTTGGCTAACGTAATAGACTCGCTGTTTTTGCTGTGATGCTGAATCGTCTTTAGCATACAATACATTCATTACAAATGTACTGGGGAAACTCACTTCACCTTCAGAAGCTCTGGGGCAGCTCAGTCTCTCCAGTCGGGCTGCAGGGCCACTCCACCGCCCCACAGCAAAGCAAACTCGCTGTGTCTGTGTGTGGGTGTGTGAGAGCCAGACTGAGAGAACGCCGCTCTGCTGCACGTTGAATCAGGGGGAGGGGCTAATAATAGGCTACATTTAAAATGAAAAATTAAATTGTTCACTTTTGGTAAATGTATTGTTTATTTCACTATTTTGAAAAGCGTGTGGAGTGGCATGTTGTTTTTACAAGTAAATTTTTTCGGATCATCAAAGTTAGGGGGCAGCTGGGGGGCAAGGCTCTAGAGTGGGGGCACCTGCCCCCCCTTGCCCCCCTGTAGAACCGCCCCTGGCTTTCATGCATTTTACACATTGGAACGTTGTTGCTGTTCACACTCGGGGACTATTTTTTCCAGCGGAAGGTAGGCTTTTAGTGATTTTACTTCAAGAAAGTTGCACTAACATTGTTTTTTACTTAAATATTGTGTGGCAACCGTCTTTATAAAAGCAATAAGATACTCTTAGGCAAGTGCTGTATCGCTGTATACAGCACAGCCTCTCGTATCTTATTGCTTACATATCACACTCAATTATGCATAATAACATCCATTAGTTAATTAATATTTCCCTCAACCAAATCCTAATCATATCCTAAGCCTATAGGCCCTATACATGTAGTTAATTAATATTACTCAGTTCTTAAATATATAAATACACTGTAACAATAACACCTAAAAATTAAGTGTAAAGAAAAACTCTACAGATTCTGTCTGGCCCAGCAGTTTTATTATTATCTACGAAAACTAAAATTGAATGAAACCATTTCGTTAAATGATATAAAACATTTCACACAAAAAAGAAAAAACCTGAAACTAAAATAGATAACATTTTTATGACTCAAAAAAAAAAATAAGTAAAAATTTAGTTTTTTTAATACATTGTATTTTATAAACTTTTACAACCTGCCTGCATTAAACATGAACATGCCACTAGACAGCAATAAAACAAGAGAGTGCTGAGAAATTGAATTATTTAGTTACACCAGTTTACTGTTGTTAGACTGAAACTAGAAAACAAACTGAAAATGCAAACATTAAAATTACACTCAACTAAATTTTTTAATTAAACAGAAATACAATATATATTAAAAAATAAATAAATAAATGATGATAAGCCTGGGGCCCAGTAACAAATCATGACTAATCCAAAAAGTTGGATAGTACTGGAGAAATGCCTGTTAAAAAATGAAGCAGTTCAAAATAAAAACAAGCTATTGCTTAGAGGGCACAAACATTGAGTGATGCCAGCCAGCTAGAGATTAAGGCTCTTCTCTAAACACACACGTGCAAACACACTCACATGCATGACCAAAAAAGTTCCCCATAGGACAAGGATTTAGGATATTGGCATCTTTGAAGGAAAATTTTGTTCTGATAACGTTGGGTTTACCAGGACCACAAACATGCGCATACACACACACACACACACACACACACAAACTGGCATGTTATGACAAATAAAAGTGTAGAAAGTTTAAAAAGAATAAAAAGTTTATACTCACATGTACCATGTGTGCTTCTGTATCTGTTCTAACTGTAAAGAGAGAAAGACACATGAGCTAAACCATTATCTAAACGGTGAACCTGAGCCACACAAAGAAAGCAGAGCATGACAATAAAAGCATATATATATATATATATATATATATACACACATATACATATATATATACACACACATACACACACACATATATATATATATATATATATATATATATATATACACATATATATATATATATATATATATATATATATATATATATATATATATATGCCAATACAGCAGCAACTAATGAAAGTGAATGGTTGTTCTGTCTGTGCATGTAATACCACCAGGAACAAATTTAAGACCAACTGAAATCATTCTCAATAGCTGTTAACAACAAAATATACAGAGCATGTGTCATTTCAGGAGCAAACATTCATGCGATGCAGTCTGTGAGGAGCGACACACTGAACTGGAATATTCAAACACACTTGCTGGTTTACTTATACATTTTTCTCAAAAACTGCAAGGTTGTGTGCGGAGAACTTTTTCCTGAGGAATCTCTATATATTTCTGATGTTAAATATAAAAAAGTGGGTAGTGCCCCACTTGGTGGAACGAAACCCTATTTTCTAGGCCTCTTTCAGGCTACCGACAGCGCCTAGCAGCGTGAATAAAACCGCACCTGCGGCAAGGCAGTTTGGGGAAACCCAGGCTACAAAAAACGACAAATATTAAGCCCGTTCTCATCACAAGGCGTCATATACGACGCTTTTGCCAAAGCACCCTTTAGCGTCAAATGAGACGCAGATATATACAACGCATTCTCATCCCAAAGGCGCCATATTTTGACACTTTTGCAAAAGCGTAAATATACAACGCACAGGGTACCCTTTAGCGCCAAATGAGACGGTTAAGTTTAGGTATGGGGTTGGGGTAGGGTTAGGCCACTAGGAGGCGCCTTCTGCCCGCTTTATTTTTACGTCTCATTTGGCGCTAAAGGGTACCCTGTGCGTTGTATATTTACGCTTTTGCAAAAGCGTTGTATATGGTGCTTTGGGATGAGAACGGGCTGATATATATGGGGCAGAAGGCGCCTCCTGATTGGTCTAACCCTAACCCATACCTAGAACCTACTATAACCGAAGCGTCTCATTTGACGCAAAAGGGTGCCATGTGCGTTGGATGTCTACACTTATTTTACTTTAAAGAGAGATTATTATATGTAAAAATAAAATAAGATAATCATCATTGCAGAATAATGTAGTACAGAAAATCTAAGCCTGGCTATATTTGTGCCACAGCACTGATTTAAAAGTCTGTTTTTGTATATTTTCTATCACTGATGGCAGCAGTAATTCATCAAATGATGATGAAATGATTGCGATCAGCAAGACCATGAATTGTGCAATGCAAATTGCATTTAGCATAGATTATGTGGGCCTTTAAATTCCTTTACAGAATCAGTATGCGCGGATAAGCGGTGCAGTGAATTCCCCCTTGAATGTGTGCTGATGTGACAGCGTACAAGAAACAATGATGCATTGTCCACATGTCTGTAAAACTCAGCAATACTCTATTGGATTGTCTTAACTAGGTCTATAAGATAATATTTCAAACTAGCAATAAGACAGTATTGACTTCCTTCCCACTCTGGAATCATACAAAAGATCTCTTTTATATAACTGACAAACCGCACAGGAAATGGGCTATGTTTGGATCCTTCCTAGGAGAGTTCTATTGTTTTCAAATCACTGAGAGATGTGGGCAGTGAAGACAGCTATCTGTTTTCTCTGGAAAGCAAAAAAAAAAAAAAAAGGAAACTGAAGCATTTCAAAGGGTTGATATTAGGACAAGCTCATATACCCCTTGTCACTCCAGCATGTTATATGGAAAAGGGGGGCTGCTCCAAAGCAGAACAATGAAAATAGTAGCTAAGGGAGAAGAGCAGAGAGACGAGGAGACCATGAAAGAAAGAAAGAAAGAAAGAAGAAAGAAAGAAAGAAAGAAAGAAAGAAAGAAAGAAAGAAAGAAAGAAAGAAAGAAAGAAAGAAAGAAAGAAAGAAAGAAAGAAAGAAAGAAAGAAAGAAAGAAAGAAAGAAAGAAAGAAAGAAAGAAAGAAAGAAAGAAAGAAAGAAAGAAAGAAAGAAAGAAAGAAAGAAAGAAAGAAAGAAAGAAAGAAAGAAAGAAAGAAAGAAAGAAAGAAAGAAAGAAAGAAAGAAAGAAAGAAAGAAAGAAAGAAAGAAAGAAAGAAAGAAAGAAAGAAAGAAAGAAAGAAAGAAAGAATTAAAGAATTAAAGAAAAAGAAGAAAGAAATAAAGAAAGAAAGAGATAGACAGAAGCGCAGACACGCAAGGTTTTTGAAGCTAATGTGTGAGATCCAGACAGACAGGATGGTTGGATCAGTGCTGCCGTGTGTTGACCTGAAGTGACAGCTCAGAAGCAGAAGAGCTCTCAGATTCATAACACTTATTTAAGAGAAATAAGCTTAATCTACTGTAGAATCTGAACAGCCAACCAGCATCTTTAGTGCACATGTAAGCTGTCACCACCCATGATTCCCAAGGCAACATGAGCTATTTAAGAGCTATTTTATTATTATTTGTTTTAGAAACTCTTATGGTATCAGGTTTAACAAGGTTTGAACAATTATAGTATAAGATGAAATTGTCAAAAATCTGACCGTGAATCGTTTGGTGGCGTCCACCTCGATCATCCCCCTCAGGAGGTTCTGGCAGTCTGGAGGAATGAAATGGGGCATGTGAAAGACCCCGAGCTTCACTTTCTCCAGCAAGTTCCTCAGGTTGTCATCGTCGAAGGGCAAAGCACCCTGACAGAGAGAAATATTGTACATGTCAGAACTTTTGCCCTCATATTTAGTAACAGGGATCCTGGCTAACTAAGAATTACTTTATTTCAAAAACATTCCAAACTTTTAAACCGTGAATCGTTTAAAACCCCCCATTTGAATATCAAAAATGAACATTTAAATAGCTTTTTGCATAATTTTTCTTCATGAGATTTGGAATTACAGAACAATGGATGTGTATCTACAAAAAATGTGGTAAAATTAAAGGCATGGAAGTGATGAATGCTTTGACAAAGAGAAAGAACACCCATTATGTTTTAGAGAGCTTTATAAAGGATAGCTACACAGGAAGTGGGACGCAAAATAAATAAAGAAAGGGTTGGTGCAGAGAGATGATTGTGCTTTGATAATTAGCTTTGTTTTGTGCCAGATACACTTCATCATTTTCACATCAGAGAGACCCATCAGGGCCCCTGACACTACTGAGATGTCAGCGCTTGATAAATGACACAGACAATTCACAAGCATGACTGACGACAGGGCCATGTAAAAGATGATATAATCAAGCAAATACTAGCAAAGTAGAGAGAAGAAAAATAAAAAAGAATGCAGATTACTCTAATAAAAGGTCTTTGAGCATTGAAACATCACAGAACAGGTTCCAGGGATATGCAGGACTCATTTGATTGGTTTGTGAAGAGGAAGCAGTTATAATGGAGCACACAAACACACAAGAGAACAGGGAATCAATTGGCTTTCCAATTTCACTGGGGCAAACGGTTCTGCTGGGATGGGATTGTGTTGGGCTCATGGTTTTGAACAGTAATTACACTTGGACCAGCTTGATTATCCAGTATCAAAGCAGGCCGTCTGCGTTCAGAGCATCAGAGGAGTTGTTGTCTGGTTTGAGAATGATTAATTATAAGCTAGTGCCATTTGTCTCAGATATTTGATATTGAAAAGGAAAACAAGCATGGATCAGAACATTCTAAAGTTGATCAAAAGCTTGGTGTGACCATACGTGTCCACTGGCGAGGAGCTGAGCAGGCATTTTCAGTTACTAGAGATCAGCAGCAGGCTTGCATGGGGGATTGTGGGATTGACAGTGATGCAGAGTAAGCAGTGAGAACGTCAAAAAGCTAAGGAATGTTTAAAGAGGCTACATGCATTTTCCTGAAATTTAAACTCGCGAACTGACACCTGTGACCTCAAAACAGAACTGCTTCCTTTCTGCTCGCAGCGCGCGCTCGTACGTGCACACATCATCCGCTGACATGGAGGTCAACATTATGTTACAGAGGTAAGAACAGTCAAATACATATATTGTTTGAGATAAGTGTTCTGCTTGCGACTCGAGTGTAGGCTTCTTGCTGACTAGCGGTGGTGGCAGAGTGATCTGAATCGTTTGACATGAACGCGCTTGACGTCACATCCTCAGACAGCGCTGGAAAAGTCCGACCCAACAGAAAATAGGAAAAATAGGATACAGGCTTATAGGTGCACCCACTGTGAGCGGACAAGGTGTCAGTGTGCTCATCAGGAGATGTTTGAGTCATAAATGGTAAAATAAAAAGGCTATTGTTACGTTTATTTTGGGGCAAAAGCTGCATATAGCCTCTTTAACTTTGCAAATAAGAGGTAAAAATGTAGTATGGCAGCCAATCAATTTGAGGTGAAGGCATTGAAATTATCTGTCTCCATCCATCCATCCATCCAAAATACAAAAAAAATATTTTTCATCCATTTTGTTCGGTTAGCTCTGCTGGTTGATGTCGTTGTACAGAAAGAATGTTGTGAAAGTTGGTCAGTGTGGTTTAGTCCCGCCCCTCCTCCAGTGTGATTGGACGGCTGGGTAAAAAGTGACAGTCATGAGTGCTGCGTTTTATCTAAAGTTGAACATTTTTCAACTCTCGGTGACCAGTAAAAAAACGCCGGGCGCTCAGCAATTCAGCTAGCCTGGATGCCAGCCCGAACTCTGCCCACAACATTTTTTGGTCAGGAAGTTCGGTCTGGACTCGATCCATTGAGGAGTAATTATGATCAGACAAGAAACATTCGGGCCAATCAATTTGCCAGGGCGGGCTTTATACGATGATGGACAGATGATCTGCAGGGACGCAATCATCACGTTATCAAAAGAGCGCTGAACTGGTTTCCCTCAGAGATGACTGCAGCTGGAGAATTGAGATGTACAGATTCCGCTGTCGCGTTTGTTGTGAAATAAATCGACAGCGCATTCATTTTAATAGACAAACAGAAAACTGCAATCAAGGCGAAGATAGATCGGAAGATATTTTTGCCGTCCTTCCTACTTGATTCAGCAAAAGTGTAACTTATCAGCTGGCTCCGATGGTCGCTAAGAGAATGGGATGTAATGAAAAGCCTGTGGTCATTGTGGTTTCTTCTTTGGTCGCACTCATGGAGGAGTAAGTAAAAGAAGCAACACTCGTTATTTAACTTTTAAAATAAGTACGTTCTATAGTTGAAAACTGCACTAAGCGAAGTTGTTGAGTTACTGCGTTGCTCTGATAGGTTGTAGGTTTACCGACTATCCAATTGAGTGCAGAGTTTTTTTTTCCTGGTTCGGTTAAGACACGCCTCATAATCAAAGCCATACGGAGCAGTATCAGACTCATATTCCGGCAAGAATATGAGTATGACAAAGTCAGGCTACAATTCAGCGTGAAAAACGCACCTTGTTACGCTCATGGCGTTTAAAAACCGCGGCGCTCCCATTGAAAACAATGGAAAACATACGCCAGCCGCGTGGAAAAACGTTTTGGTGGACACACGGCCTTAGAATGATTTCTGATGGATCATGTGACACTGAAGACTGGAGTAATGATGCTGAAAATTCAGCTTTTCCATCACAGAAATAAGTACAAAAATAAATAAGTTATTTTAAATTATAATAATATTTCACAATTTTACTGTTTTTAATGTATTTTGATAAACAAAATGCAGCCTTGGTGAGCATAAAATACTTCTTTCAAAAAAATTCTTGCCATCCACAAAAAGAGATTTTTAAAGGTTTGACAAAAGCACGTCATTTTAATTATAGCTTAATTCCATCCTCCAAAATCTCGATATCTTTAACAGTGCAAGTAAGTAAGAGTAGGAAGATAAAAGTAGATTCATGAAACGCTCAGCATGATGGATAAAAAAGAGCTGATCTCACTTGTGTCTGATATAAAGATGATTCACCAGCTGAAGTGGGAAACCATAGTGCAGCTTTGGTGTTGTCAATCTTTTAAGCTCTGACTACAGAGCCGGTATAACACCTTGATTCTCTTAAAACCCAACTCTTTCTTAGCTGATTAGCCACCATTGAAATATCTTTGTCTGGATTCTCCCACATCCTCTGATAGACTTTTAGAGGGAAATTCTTTTTTTTTCCCATTGCTTTCTGCTGAGAGGCTCAAATTTGTCATAAGGGCAGGGGGCTACATTACAGCAGAATTATATGACACAAAATGAAGTTTCTGCCACAAAAAATCGTTCACTCACCACCAAAAGTGCAAAGAGAATGACTCCACAGCTCCATACATCAGCTTTCCTGCCATCATATTTCTCCCCCTGTCAGATAGAGAGAGAGAGAGAAGTTGGAAGTGGTCAGAAAGAGATTCAGGGGAAGCCCCATTATCAGAGATGCTGCTGCAGGCACATACTTACCCTTATAACCTCTGGACAGGCATAGTGAGGGGATCTGAAAGAAAACAGGACAATATGTCATCACCATCCTCAACCAACCATGGCAAAAACACCCATTAGAGGATTCATACACAGAGAAAACATGCAGTACACTAATTCAGTAATAACTCCTTGTGATTTGCATGAGGATCTTCACATCATCCTTTCTGACAAACAGCCCTATGTCTAACCACCCTATATAAGCTGTTGTCAAATGATCCAATAATAAAACATTATATTGCAATAACTTTCTGCTGGGAGTGTGTAAAACAGGCATGTAATCATTTGAATTGTGTAATGTGTTTTAACGGCATTGCACATCAGAAGCAGTTCACCATTTATCAACACCAATTTTCTATAAATGCCTTTTTCTTCATTGCAGGTGTCATATACCATTATGTAGACTGAGTCTATATTGATAATACATTCATTTAATGGTTTGCTATCTCTGCTTACTGCTCACCGTAAGAGAAAGCTATTATTGCTGTTTCCAATAGCACATTGCAAGGTTTTTAAACCAAATTAAGTGTTAATGCAACATGCTCTCGCTAAGCAATTTCAATTTGCTTTTGTGCCCATTTTATACATGTAACACCTTCTAGCTGGTGCCTCATTCATTCTGGGTGGAAAGAAATATAAGCTATTACTATCACAATAATGTGATGAAACAAAGTATTATAGTTTCTGTGAATATGTCATACTTGGATTTGTGTCATTTTTCACACACTGAATGCGCTGAACACTTAACAATAAGGTTTCATTTTAAAAGCATTAAATATTATAAACTAACAATAAACAACATTTTTACAGCATGTATTAATCTAGGTAAGTGCTCATTTATAAATGCACTATCGTTCACTGTTACTTCATGTTCATTCATTATACACAAACACAGCCAAGTCAAGGCTGCTCTTTGCCTTATCAAAATACAGTGTAAAGACATAATAATATCATTTAAAAGGTAACTAAAGTGTGCCTATTCTGACCCACCTCATTCCCAGTTGGCTGTAACGATACACAAAACTGACGGTTCGGTGCATGGTTTTGATGTTTCGGTTTGGTTTAGAAAGCTAAAATTGCTTTTTTGTTGTTTTTTAAACAGTTGTTTAATGAAAAAAGTCTTTGTCTTTAAATTAATTCAATTACAATTAAACTGAACTAAAAAATCTGGGCGGGGCCGGGGTAGCAGGGGGTGGGGCGTGTTCGGTACGCAATGAGAGTATCGCTATTCAAATCGTGAGTTCTGTATCGCGGTTTTTCGGTTCGGATCGAATATCATTACACCCCAATAGAGGGAATGCGCGTGACGTCACCTCACAGTGAGTGGCAAAGTGAGTGGCTGCAGTTCCTCACAGTGAGTGGCAAAAAGACTGAGCGGCTGTATATGTGTTCAGCGTGAATGCCGCGAAAAACAAACACAAAACATATAAAGTGGGTAAGAGCTTTGTGATTGACTGTACAACTAGATTTGACAAAAAATCGGAGGTAAATTTTTACAGACTGCGATAGAAAGAGGAGCAAATCCATCACTGCAATTCACAGAAACAACTGGACTCCAGTCAGCGAAAGGTGGATTTGCAGTTATCATTTTGTGTCAATATGCTGAATTTAGCTGTAAAACCATACCCATATATTTTGTATTGTTATATATATATATTAACAACTCATCAATTAAATATGTATCATTCCATATTCTGCATTATTGGATTTTTATTTTTTTTTTAATAAACACTGACTAAAAAAAAAACTATAAAGTTTTAGGGCTGGACGATATGATGATATATAGACTATATATAACACTGATATAAGTAATCACCCAGATTTAAACTTATATTGTATTTATATAAAACATTCACAGGCAAATTTGCTTTATGTTTAGGTCTATATTGCTTCTATTTCCCCTGGTGTCGAAATCAGGCAAACATAAATGTCAGGCAACACGATTCCTGGCTGCATGTCAATAATATCCATGGTTCACGATCTTTAGTAAGTTGTAAGGAACACTATATTGAGTCCAACATTTAGTTTAAATTGATAAAATTGTTCGTTTTAGTCGTATTTTCGCAGTTTCCCCTATTAAATCCAGTCACGCAGCAGACCTTTTGCCACTCGGTCAGGCTGAGAGGGGGTTGTTCCGGCGGAAAGTCACGTGAATGCATTCCCTCTATCCCCTAGTATCAAACCATTTATGCAACATCTGAGCAGTATTAAATAATCTGTGTAGATACCCAATGGCACTTTAGTAGTGCTTCTTTGCACCTTTTAATGTGAATTTGGCATTATACAACTTGAATATTAAAAATGTCTTTGTATATGTTTAAATTAACATTAACCTACATCAATAAATAATGTTGTTTAGTGTTAGTTTGATGCCTAATGCATTAACTAATATGGAGTGAAACTTATTAAGTCTTACCATAAAAAAAAAAAACTCCATATTTAGCAAAGTATATAGGTTTACCCTTTAAAAATGAGATCTCCTGTGACAGGGCATTTAGTTAATTGCTATGACCTTACAATGTCAAGACCATGTAAAGAAACTCATGTGATGCATTATAAACAGATACTCTCCACCTCATTATTTTGCAAACTAAACTACAACAACGGTTCTAGCAGTGTTTTTTTTTTCTTGCAGAAGCCTGATTTCTGTATGTGTGCCATGGATATCCCCTATGATAGGAACATGAGGGAGGATTGATATGGCAAATCAGGGAAGCCACAGGGGGTGATTAAGCTGTTGTGAGAAGACCCTGATGAAGAGAAATTACTCATATAGACCAAAATGCAGTTAATCATTTTTTTTTAGATATTTTATGTTATTCCTCAAGCACTGTTTCTCTGACTTGAGGGAAGATGCAAAAGAGTCATAAACACTTAAATCGACTTTTTTTTCTCAACATTAGCCTGGTTATTACTCTGAGCTAATCTGACTTTGTGCCAGTTAGTTAGTGCTGGTAATGCCTCAGAGAACAAGCAGCAGCAAAGAACGATATATTTGATGTTATTATCAAACTTGCAAGCTTAGGGGACATAGAGTAATGGTCCAAATATGACCAGTGGTACAAGGGAAATTTGCAATGCATTGTGGGTAATCTAGTTTCACTTGAATGGAGGTTGTGGAGGGGGATCTAATTAAATTGACTTAAATTTCAAGCAGCCATGGCCATTTCTTTATGTAACCACCTCTTCACACAAAATTACCAAATATGGCAGAGAGACTTTTCAGAACTAAAGTTATTTTAAATATTAGGTCAGTCCATCCACTCGGCAAGTGAATGAGCCTCAGATCTAAATGAATGAATGCATGGCAAAGAGGTATGACTGGGAGGCTCTGTGTTAGTTCGTCCTGCCTTGCTGTGTTCATACGTGAGGGGTCTGCCCCTTTCAAATTCAATTGGAGTCCATTAACCGTGGTAAATAGAATACATTTGTGTCAAGCAGACAGCTTACGAGGAGCCTAAAGATGAATGTGTTTAATTAAAAACTGTCATATCTGTGCCTAGAGATGGGAAAGTCACAATCAATAATTACAGCACGCCTCAGTCGAAGGAAAGCATCAAAGGCCTTTCACCATTTTAGTGATGGCTAATAGGAGCAGAAGTACACCGACTAAAGTCAAAGCTATGGTCTGGACACTTGGGGCGGATTTTAAAGTCTCGATTAATCCTCTATCCGTGATAATATGCTCTGCACTTTGGCACCTATCCCTCTCGTTTTCATTGATAATGGTGCCTCTAATGGCCTGCATTACACATTCACAGGGACTATGAAAGCCAGAGTGGGGTCAGGCCATCATATTCATATTTTTCCATAATAGTAGCAGTTCAGGAAGTGCCCTGGTGGTAGCAGGCTCAGTTGAGTGTCTCAATGCAAGACGTAGTCCTTCTTCAGTTACAGCCATCAGATGTTAATAGTGTGCCATTTCTCAGGCTCTTATCATAATGATGTATGCAAATGAACCAAGTGGTGCATTTGTGCCATAAATTATCAATAGGAGGGACTTTGTAAATCTCTCAATAGCATCTTCTCAATACAATGCTATTCTTCTCAATAGCCATTTCATGTGAAGGGGGATGTCAATCCAAGCCTAAATGTATACTTGAATTCTATTCAGATCAAAATGCAAATCAAACAATTACATTAGCATGTAATGTTTTAGCCAAATTAAGCATGATTATGAAATTTAAACAGCTCCAAATGTGGTTTCCCCTTGTTTTATCAAAAACATGTTTCACGTATGTTGCTAATTGTTTCATTGTGATAGGGTACAGTATGACTCACCCACAGCTGGTTTCTAAGAGACTGTCTCCAACCTGTAGAGAAGCCATGCCAAAGTCTGCTATCCTGATGTTATTCTTTTCATCCAGCAGCAGGTTCTCTGGCTTCAGGTCTCTGTGACTGCAAAACAAGAGGAACAAAAACATGCTTGAGGTGTAATCATTTGCAAAGGGTGTATAACTTCCATGATGAGCATGTTTTTAATATCTTTCTCCATTCATCCATCTTCTTCTGCTTATCCGGGACCGGGCTGCGGGGGCAGCAGTCTAAGCAGAGATGCCCAGACTTCCCTCTTCAAAGATCCTTACTCCCAGCTCTACCCGGGGGACACCGAGGAGATCCCAGGCCAACCGGGAGATATAGTCTCTCCAGCATGTCCTAGGTCTTCCCCGGGGTCTCCTCCCAGTGGAACGTGCCCAGGAAGGCGTCCAGGAGGCATCCGTACCAGATGCCCGAGCCACCTCAGCTGACCCCTCTCGATGTGGAGGAGCAGCGGCTCTACTCTGAGCTCCTCCCGAGTGATCGAGCTTCTCACCCTATCTCTAAGGGATCGCCCAGCCACCCTGCGGAGAAAGCTCATTTCGGCCGCCTGCATCCGGATCTTGTCCTTTCGGTCATGACCCAAAGCTCATGACCATTGGCAGGAGTGGGAATGTAGATTGCCATCCTTCCCTCACTCGTGAACAAAACCCCAAGATACTTAAACTCCTCCACTTGAGGAGGGATCTCTCCACCAACCTGAAGTGGGCAAGTCACCCTTTTCCGACTGAGGACTTCTTTTCTTTTTTTCATTAATTTTGTATTATTTCAAAATGCATATTCAATGTGACAAATGTCCTGATTTCATAATGAAGAAAAAGCCTCATTAAAAGAGGAAATCCTTAAAATGTGAAGTTCACTAAAGCTGTTAAATAAAGTTATATAAAATTAAAGGTTCACTGTTATTTCTCAGAAAAAATATATATAAAAAAAGATATTTAAAAAAAACTAAACTTGTTGTTGACTGATAAACCCCCACTGAGCACGATGGGTCTATACAGATGTTTGTGATTTTATTGAATGTTCCAGCTTAACCACATTTTATATTACTTGTTTAAGCTGCCAGTATCAGACTCAGCCCGAAATCTCTTGATCAGACATCATGGGAAACATGTTGATTCCTTGTACCATTGTGAAATCCTCTGATCTGAAGATAAAAATTCAGAGCTTTGTGTGCCAGTGTCAAGAAGCGAACCCTCTTTCATCCTGAGCGAGGAAGTGGTCGAGGAACACAAGACCATTTTAGTCCCAAGAGATCAAAAACAGCCTGTACATTTCAAGTATCTTTCAAAAGAGAGCTGATCGTGACCTGTGAGCCAATGAGCATTTACTGAAGCTCTTCATTTGGGATGGTATGGTAACAACAACTGGCCAATAATTGTTGGTGGGAAAGAAACGTGACTTGAACCAGAAATACTTTCCTCCTTTTGCAGCTAAATAACTAAAATTGCACTGAAGCAAGCTTAACCATTCTGAGAACTCATTAACCCTCTGCAACGTTAGTGAACTGGCAGACATGAAAACATACGACCAGGCATCTACAGTAATTACTTGATCATGAGACAGAAAGACAATCAGTGCGGGATCTTGTCAATATTATCAATTTTCATAGTCAAATCTCATGCTTATGACTCTAATAGCTAGCTTTTAAACTGCACACATTCATCTATAAAGGGTTCTGTATGTTGGAGTTGCCACAATAAATGTGACTTCTGGAGGCACCAGCTATAAAAGAGCTGGTATCTCTTCAACCAGAAATAGGTTATCGCAAAGGTTAAACACAGACCAGCAATAAGTTCTTTACTGACAGATTGATTCATCTCTCTCATGCCAAGGCAACTAAGGAGAAGGAGGAGCTCTCTATAATGGAAAGATAGCATGAGGCTCCCAGTCAATACTGGTGTGTGTTTACTGAAAGGCTCTTCTGATTAGCTGCCAGCAAGAGAATGATTGGGTGAAGCAGAACTGACTGGATGATATCTGGGTTTTAGAAACTACACAACACAATTATAAACATCCTTTTCGAACAAACTCTGCTTGTTTTAAACACAATAACCAGATACTGCACTATTCAAGCTGAAGCTGAAAAATGCTGTATGCCCAACAACAGCACTTAGCCATCAACTGTTAAGCAATTCTGCTACTGCCTCTCATTATAATGCTCAAGTGCAAGGAAGTCTCATTATGCGCTGTCTAATTATGAATGCTCAGGATGAAAAGGCATCGAAATGAAATTGAATAGCTTCAGAAGGGAGACCCTTTCTTCTCATACGGCAAACCGGTTACCAAAACATACCCACGAACTATAACAGCCACCAACTCTGTCCCAAACTATTGATTTGAGAGCTCAAAATAGGCAAAAAAAAAGACAAGGAAGGGGCATTGATTTAATTTCATAAATTAAATCATTTGGTTTTACACAATCTGTTTCAAAACACTAGAAACTAGGAAACTAGGTGTCCAGCTGACTTGACTTTACTACACTTAACGTACACTCTTAGGAAAAAAGGGTTCTATATATGTAGCATAGGGTTCTTTACTCAACTGCAAAGGACCTTTTATGCAAAACAAAAATTATGATAATGACAAGAAAGAACCCTTTTGGCACAAAGGATCTTTATAGGCTATTATTCATTCATATATTACATTATTTTGCAACATTTTGCAGTTGTAATTAAATTATTGTTTATTAAACTGTTGTAAGAACTTAATATCACATTTTAATCATGCTGATTTTTGGAGCATAAAAACTGAAATGGTACTCTTCGTGTGATATTGATTAATTACTTTTTAACCCCCATATTTTAAGTTTTGTGATCATTCACATGCATTGCATTTTAGGGGTTCCAAATACATAGTGCTTTAGAATCTTTTAAGGTTCTATATAGAACCTTTTCTTCTAAGAGTGTAGGTGTGATCATTATCTTCCTTGACAAAGTAGAAATTCATGGAACGGATAAACATAGTCCCTCCTTGAGGAGAACACTAGTGACCATGCTGTGAGGATACTATGATGTTGCGTGATGTAGAAATACAGCTCAAGGCCTCATTTTAATTCACATTAAATAAAATATGTCGTCTACCCTGACTGAGGTCCATTTATTAAGGTTTTAACAATCCCTTTTCTCCCATCTCACTGTGCCTTTTCCTATCTTCGGTCTGAGACTTGATCCGTAGCAGAGCAACAATGCTCGAAACCAGAGCTGTTCGGACCAATCAAATTGTCAGAGCGGGCTTTATATGATAATATACAGATGATCAACAGCAACGTAATGATCCACGACACCAAAGAGCGATCGGAAATATGTTTTTGCCGTCCTTCCTATGGTATTAAACATACGTCACTTACTCCATTGCTCTAATTAGTATCAGGTCTATCGAATTGAGAGTAGAGGCATTTTCTTTCCTGGTTGCAGTATGGAGCAGTATCAGACTCATATTCTGACCGGAATCTGAGTATGACGACGTCGGGCTACAGTCCAACTTAAGAGCGCTACAATATGCAGACCAGCAACTATGGTCATAAAAGTCTTGGAAGTAATTGTTCTTCAATTTCTTTTTATAGTTTAGACTGGAGATGCATCAGATAATAGCATTATAGCATTAGATAAAATATATCAATATTTCCATACAATACTGAAAAACTGCTTTACATAACACAGGATCAACCCAGTCAACTTAGAATTAGACTTAGAGTAAACTTGACTCAACTCTTTTCTTTCCTCTCTGACGACCATGTGTAGCTGACAGCACTTGCATCATGTAAAAGCCTGGTGAATTTGACCGACTCTGATTCAGACTTTAGTCTTTCTGTCTGTCTCACAGTAGGGCCAGAAAGCCATAATTTTATCCCTGTGAATGCAATGATAGCAGAAGGCTATCAACACCATAATCTGTGTGAGGTTTCAAACCTCAGAGAGGAAAACGGCTGTGAACAATGAGAGGAGAGAACGAGTGATGCCTACCTGCTATGCTGTTTATTCAATGCTTTCCATCACCTATCGAGAAAGGCCTTCAAACTATCCATCAGCTAGTTGAGCTGTGCTTGAAGCATGAGGCATTCTTCATTAGGCTGTGCGCCTGCTGAAGCGTATGGTAAACAGATGCAAATATTGTGCTAATGGCTGCCCCTTCAGTGCATTAGTATATTAGCATATGAAGAGGATATGGTCGTGAGTATTCGAACAGAATCAGTATTAGCATTAGTGATAGCTCTTAAAGTTGTAAAAGTTCGATGAAAGTAACATTTAAGACTACAGTCGAAATCACAGGCTGCCGTCCAACTGTCAAGTTTGTCACTGTTCCTAATGGTACCGCTTCCTTTTACAGTACAGTACTTACAGTGTACTTCAGAGTGTACTTACCTAGAAAGTACTGGCTAATATAAGGTAAGTACATGGAACAGGGTTAGGTTTAGGGGTAGGTTCAGGGTTAGTACTAGTTATTACCCAGTAATTGTAGTTAATAAAATAAGTACATAGTATTTACATGGGTAACTGGACTGTAAAAGGAAGCGTTACCGTATAATTTATGTATTTCTGTAGTTGTACTTGGTTAGTTTGACAGGTTCAAACTTTTTGAAAAATGTTAATTACACAATTTGTAAGTATAATTTGAGAATCCACACTTTATTTTCCCAACATGATGCAAGATTGTATCCTAAAGTGACAAAATATAATCTTGATGGATGATTACCATTAAGGATTTCTATATAATAATCAATGTGAAATTCTGAAAACTGACCAAAGTAAGTATGCTATACATAATTTTAGATTTTCTAAGAGCTTTCTTTGTTATGAAGTGTTTACTTCTATCATTGCCATAGAGCCCGTTCTCATCCTTTCAGCGTCACATAAAGCGCTTTATGACAAAACGGCGCTATACTACGCACATGGTACCCTTTATCGTTTATATAACACGCGAACTCAAGGCGTCATAAATCCTTTTAGCGTAATATGAAACTACCCTACCCTACCCCACACCTAAACCTAACCATCACAGCGCGTGTTATATAAACGATAAAGGGTACCATGCGCGTAGTATAACGCCGTTTTGTCATATAACGTTCTATATATGACGCTAAAGGATGAGAAGACGCGTTGGGCCATAACACTAGACCGTTAATTGTATTATTAACTGAATGTACTTTGTAAAATGTAATGGATGTTTCAAACGATCCAATATTAAAGAAAAAAAATGATATTTGATGATCCACACATGAATAATTTTTGATTAATGATGAATTAAAAAAAACTATGCAGGGGTAAAGATGAATGACTTGTTTCTCAGTATTTTAACTTAAAATTGTTTGAAAATCTCAGCAACTGTGCAAGAAGGCAAAAACCATTATTATTTTCCAGTTTTTGTTTGGCTAATTGAAACCCTCTTGGCTCTAGTCAGAGAAAACTGAGAGAAAGCATCCAGAGAAAATGTGAGCATATTTTTCATTTATATCTCAAAGATGTGGAGAGAAAAGGCTTAAGGATACACTCAGTGATAAAAACTCTACTTTTCTGCAGTTGCACTGGAGGGGAGCCATTAATCTTTGACCTGGAAAGTGTGTGTGAGTGTACGTGTGAGGCTAGAAACTTTTGCAAGTGTGCAAAATAGTAACATCTCAATTTGATGATATTTAGTATTCATAACAATGCTTTGCAATGACTGAAAAATGCTTCTCTTGAGGTGGCTTTCACCATGCATAATAAATGAGACAGCAGCAATAAAACAGGTCGGACAACAACAGCTTGTGGCTATACATGATGTATGAAAACAAACAATAAAATGTTAGCAGGCTATAAACGAACACGTGTTGACTTTCTTGATCAAAATAATGAGAGAGTGCCAAGCATCGAATGCTCAAAATAAAGGATTTCGATGCCCTATAAAACAAACTGAGATTTGTACACAGCAATGAAGTCCAGAGCTCTTACCATATAGAGTGACTGTGGCAGAAGTCCAGCGCAGAGATGATCTGTCTGAAGAACTTCCTGGCCTCTTTGGGTGTTAACCTGCCCTTCTTTACCAGGTAGTCAAAGAGCTCTCCACCTGACACATGCTCTAGAACCAAATATCTGTGGAAAACAAGCAGGAGATAAAAAAAATCCTGATACACAGCAGCTATGAAACTCCCAGGACAGTTCTACTAACCATGGCAATATACAGTATTCACTACTTTTTTTTTTAAAGTTAAAAAAATGTTTTTGAAATAAGCCTCTTATTCTCACAAAGGCTCCATTTATTTCATAACAATAAAGTCCAAAATGTAACATTGTGAAATATCATTACAACTTAGATTGTCTAATATACAGTAGTTTAATTCCTGTGAATTTTTCAGCATCATTACTCACATTTTCAGTGTCACATGATCCCTCAGACCTCATACTAATATGCTAATTTGGTGCTCAAGAAACATATATTATTATCAATGTTGAAAATAGTGAGTGGTGGAGCAATATGGCTGCTGTAAATATGTAAAATCTAAATTTTGATATTTTTATGTATAAAAATAAAGAATTATAGTTGTGTTGCTTAACAGTTTTTTTTCGGAAACTCTAATACTGAATATTATGGAAGCTTGTTTCTGCCATATAATGAAAAATATAAAAGGTAATTGCAATATTTTATTCTCGCAATTCTGATTTTTCATTCTCGCAATTCTGAGAAATAGAGTAAGAATTGCGTGATATAAAGTCAGAATTGCGAGATATAAAGTCAGAATTGTGTGATATAAAGTCAGAATTGCTGGATATAAAGTAGATTCGAGATATTAAGTCAAAATTGTGTGATATAAAGTCAGAATTGCTAAGATATAAAGTCAGAATTGTGTGATATAAAGTCAGAATTGCCGATAGTATAAAGTCAGAACATTGTGCTGATATAAAGTCAGAATTGCGAGATATAAAGCCAAAATTGCATGATATAAAGTCACAATTGTGAGATTATAAAGTCAGACTTGCGTGATATAAAGTCACAAATTTGCGAGATATAAAGTCAGAATTGCGTGATATAAATTAAGAATTGTGAGATATAAAGTCAGAATTGCAGTGATTTAAAGTCAGAATTGTGTGATATAAAATATGAATTAGCCTGATAACTCACAATTGCGCTTTATATTTCAAAATTCTAATAATATGTCAGAATTTTCGACATATAAACTCGCAATTATGTGATTAAATTATAGATTTACGAAATGTAATTCGCAATTGTGAGAAGTCAGCAGAGTATTGAGAATAAAAAGTCGCACGTGTCTTTTTTATCCGAATTATGAGATATATATTTTATATATTCTGTATATCTCTACTTTATATCTCGCAATTCTGACTTTATATCTCGCAATATCTGACTTTAAATCTCACAATTCTAACTTTATATCACACAATTCTGACTTTATATCTTCGCAATTCTGACTTTATATCACGCAATATCTATCTTTATATCAGCATATGAATTCTGACTTTATATCTCGGATTCCTGACTTTATATCACACAAATTCCTACTTTATATCACGCAAATTCTGACTTTATATCACCGCAGATTCTGACTTATATCACACAATTCTGACTTTATATCTCACAATTCTGACTTTATATCACACAATTCTGACTTTATATTACGCAATTCCGACTTTATATCACGCAATTCTGACTTTATATCATGCAATTCTGACTTTATATCACGCAATTTCTGACTTTATATCTCGCAATTTTGACTTTATATTCACACATTTCTGACTTTATATCACGTAATTCTGACTTTATATCATCGCAATTCTGACTTTATATATCGGCAATTCTGACTTTATATCATCGCAATTTCTGAACTTTATATCTCGCAATTTCTGACTTTATATTTCAGAATTCTGACTTTATATCACGCAATTTTGACTTTATATCACGCAATTTTGATCTTTATATCATCGGAATTCTTTACATTTATATCTACTTTAATTCTTGACTTTATATCATCGCAAATTCTGACTTTATATCTACGCAATTTTGACTTTATATCACGTAATTCTGACTTTATATCTACAATTCTGACTTTATATCGTAATTTTGACTTTATATTCGCAATTTTCTACTTTATATCTCGTAATTTCTGACTTTATATCACGCAATTCTTGACTTTATATTACGCAATTCTGACTTTATATCACGCAATTCTGACTTTATATCATGCAATTTTGACTTTATATTCACAATTCCTGACTTTATATCACGCAATTCTGACTTTATATCACGCAATTCCTACTTTATATCACGCAATTTCTGACTTTATATCACGCAATTTCTGACTTTATATCACGCAATTTTGACTTTATATCACGTAATTCTGACTTTATATCACGCAATTCTGACTTTATATCACGCAATTCCTGACTTTATATCACGCAATTTCTGACTTTATATCACGTAATTCTGACTTTATATTTCACGCAATTCTGACTTTATATCACGCAATTTTGACTTTATATCACGTAATTTTCGACTTTATATCACGTAATTCTGACTTTATATCACGCAATTCTGACTTTATATCACGCAATTTTGACTTTATATCACGCAATTCTGACTTTATATCACGCAATTCTGACTTTATATCACGCAATTCTGACTTTATATCATGCAATTTCTGACTTTATATCACGCAATTCTGACTTTATATCACGCAATTCTGACTTTATATCACACAATTCTGACTTTATATCTCGCAATTCTGACTTTATATCTCGCAATTCTGACTTTATATCACGCAATTCTGACTTTATATCACATAATTCTGACTTTATATCACGTAATTTTCTGACTTTATATCACACAATTCTGACTTTATATCTCACAATTCTGACTTTATATCACGCAATTCTGACTTTATATTACGCAATTCTGACTTTATATCACACAATTCTGACTTTATATCATGCAATTTCTGACTTTATATTACGTAATTCTGACTTTATATCATCGAAATTCTAACTTTATATCTCAATTCTGACTTTATATCTCGCAATTTTGACTTTATATTCAGTAATTCTGACTTTATATCACGCAATTTCTGACTTTATATCACGCAATTTTGACTTTATATCACGTATATAATTCCTGACTTTTATCTCACAATTGGACTTTATATCATATACGTATTCTGACTTTATATCACGAATTTTGACTTTATATCACGAATTTGCTGAGTCTTTATATCTTAATTTTGGTTTATAGTCACGTAATTTTACTTCACATTTTCGTGGTTCGGACTTTATATCAAGCAAATTTGACTCCACTTATTGTATTCTGACTTTACAGTCTCGTAATTCTAGCTTTATATCAATATTTTTACTTTATATCGCGTAATTCTTGAATGTTTATATATCATATTCTTGACTTTATATCACGCAATTTCGCCTTACTTAATACTTTAATTTGTAACTTTGAACAGCTGTGTACAGAGGGAGGGTCCACTGAGACCTGATATAGTAAAAATTCTACAATAAAAACATTACAAACTACTGTATATTATCAACACACCATTTTAAGTAAATTATTTGATTAACAACTTTTTACACCTTCACCTTCACACTATAATGTTTAAAATTATGTTCACCTTAAGATTTAAATGGGAGAAGTCCAACATTTTCAATATAGTCTCAGACTCTACTGCATTTGAGTAAATGTGTACATATTTGCGAAATATCTTAGTGCAATCGCCCTGTCTGATGGGCAAACACATTTATGTCATACTCGTGCACTATTCATGTATTCATGCTAGATACATGCAGACTCCGTTCACATTTCAGACACAAACACATTCACTGACACGGCAGACGCCTGATTTATTAGTCGATTAAAGGATTTTCTCATGCGATTACCTGTCAGCCGTTATTTAAATTAAGGATCGAATTCATAATCTTATCTGTGTGTGTAAAAATGTTCATAGGCAAATACTTTACGAGTGTGCGGGCCATACATCTGTGTCATCTGAATATTAAGAAACAATTCCTCAGCTGCATCTATGGTGGCTCCGTTATCAATTATTGAAAACTACATTAAGCCCAGCCACTGAAGCGCGAGCACATATCTGGGGATATCAGAGCCTCTGCTCTTCCGTCACAGATACAGAGTTTACCAGGCACTGACTGATACACACTCAACTCGATACATTGCATGGTGCACTAGGATAAACAAAAGTGTTGTATAATCTACAAATAGTCTCTATTTTCGTAGACATTGGGTCAGTTCAAACATGTGGGTGTTCTATGAGCTTCAGAATAGCTATTTCTCTCTACCTGTAGAGCACAGAGATCAAAAACAATTAGTTTTATACACAGTAGCATGAGGTTAGAGTGAAACAAGAGAAAGGAGACATTTACAATAACAACCTTTGGTTAGTCTGCTAACAGAATGATGTTGTATGGTATTATCTTGCCTAGCCATGCCTAATTAGCATCCCGCCACTTTCATTAAGTGGTTAACCCATTAATCACACTTTGGCAAGAAAATAAACAAGAAGACAAAAGCTATAGAAATACACCATTACAAGATGCCTATGATGAAGAGTTCAGATGAATTATAAGTGGACAAGACTCTAATTGCATTAGTCTTTAGAAAGGGATACAGAAGCATGATAAGGTGAAGCATGATCATAGTTGTCATGAACATTCCCACATTATACAGAGAGGTGCATGTTGTTCACCAAAGTGTCAGCGAGCGTGCACTCTGCAGGGAAAATCCATCTCTGTTTCTTTGAGGGAGCACCAGAAATAATTAGACTTCATTATCGGTGGGAATATGGGAACAGCTAATATGGATAATCCCACACTGAATGAAAGCTACATTGCAGAATTCAACGCTGCATGAAGTTTCCACGTCACACACCTGCTCAGAGACTAACCTTGTACAGTGTCGAAGTGAACCACAATCCCATTACATTTAATCAGCTTTCCTTTGCCTACTTAAGCCGAGGTGTTATAAACAGAATTATGAGAGACATTTTGGTAAGGATAGATGGATGCAAAGAATCAGAATTAGTCTTTTTGTAGTGAATAATCATGTTGTTTTCCAGGCTACACAGTCACTGTTCAGGTAAATGAACATAACACACCCTGTCTTGCCTTCTTCATGTTAAAAGTTTACAGTGCTAATCCAATTTTGTTCACACCTTTATAACTTCATTTATTATTACTATTTTCCACATTTATGAAAAGATTTGGTAATGCTTTATTTTAGGGAACACATTTTCACTATAACTGTTTTCTCAAAGTCCTGAATGTACTGCTTATTACTAGTTAGTAAGGTAGTTGTTAAGTTTAGGTATGGCTAGGATTAAGAGATAGGGTAGAATAGGGTTATGCAGAATAATGTATTAACAGTATGTGCTTTATTAATACAGTAAGTGCCAATATGCTAGTAATATGCATGCTAAATAACTAGGTAATAATTAGTCCCCGAACTAAAGTAGCAGAAGATTTAACCAACTTCATTATACACTAAATATGCACCTGGAATACATTTTAATAATATTGAAGGAAGGTCCCATGTATTATGGTCACTTATTAATGTTTTGTTTTCTTCACAACATTAGACCATTACAAACAAAATAGCTTATTTGAAATGAAATAAAATCCTTGCTTCGAGTCAGTGTTCCTTTATTATAGTTTTTATTCATAGTTTGAATATTTGTATTTTCATACATTTAATTTTCATTTTAGTTCTAGCTTGAGCATTTCTGTCATTTTTATTAAGATGTAAAGTATATGATGATACGTTATTATTTATTTATTCCAGTTTTAGTTATTTTAGTACATCAAATTAAAATGTTCTATTTAATTTAACATTTATTTTATTTTATGTAACAAAAATATATGCTTTTTTAACGGTTTCAGTTGCAGTTAACTCTAAAAACCAATCCTGGCTGGGATAGAGGTCCCATGATTTCCACAACGCTACACAGGACAAACGGCTTTGGAGAATGGATGGATGTAGATGTGAAATCATAAGTTTTACGGTAAAGAAATCTGCAGGCACAGTTTATTTCTCTGCTATGCTTAATTCAAGCCTTCGGTGACTGGAAGATCATGAGAAACATAAACCAAGTCAAGTGACACCAGACTTTTGACTGGTAGGGTACATAAACACCATCAAAACAATCTGATACGATTACAGACGGAGTTATATTCAAAAAGCACAGGCTGGCATGTGAAAGCAGAAGCACAGATACATACAGATCTTTCTTTGGGCTCCATCACCCTGATACACACACTATCTCTCTCAACCATGAGGCTGTAGCCTTTCTTCCCCACATCTCTTATGTTACTCCAAAACCAAAACATGGCCGACCCAAGTAAAGAGAGAGAGAGAGAGAGAGAGAGAGAGAGAGAGAGAGAGAGAGAGAGAGAGAGAGAGAGAGAGAGAGAGAGAGAGAGAGAGATGTCAATTTATCATCATCAAAGCCACAGTTCTTCAAAGGTCTTTCACCTGGACTTCTGCAAAAGAGCAAGAAAAACTAAATAAATAATGAAATATTTCCTTCTTTAATCTACATCACAGTCTCACTGACTCCCTTATATATAAATCCCTGTCATGGCAACCCTCTCTCAACACTTCTCTTTAATTTTCACGTTTCTTCTTTTACGTGTTTTTATTTATTATTTATTTTTTTTGCAGATGGCTTTGAGCTCTGCTTTCATGAACTACACACAGAGAGAGAGAGACAGACCTTCTCCCTGATCTATCACAGAACATGGTCTTTCTCATGGGTTTACACAATCACTGTAATCATTCAGGGGCAGGATGCTTGTTCCTGCTCCTGGCAGAGACTTTGATTATTCCCTGTGCTATCACAGCTAGTCTCACCTGCATTATGTGTCCATGCCAATTTGGAATGAACAAACTGCTTATGAAGCATCTTCTAACTGAGACCCTCAATTAAATGTGTGCTCGAATCGAGCGAAAAGGCGAAACACTTATAATTAAATGGAACAGACTCGGTAGAATCAGGTGAAATATACCCTTCTAATATTAGCCTTTTGAATAACAGGATCTCTTCTAAGTAAGCGGTAAACCCCAAAAATAAGGAACAATGACAGAACAGTGAGTATGTGATTGATTGAACAGGTTGGGTAAGTTTTAAAAAAAATAATATGCTTTATCTAATCAATACAATTGTGGCAACAGATTACAAGCAATATTATTGATTAATTTGAACAAATTAGAATTGAGTAATAATTAATCAAATTATTCCTTTAAAAGTTAACCATTTAAAATGAGAAAAGTTTACACCAAAAAATTAAACAAAAATATCTGAATAACAGACAGATGTCAAAAGATAAATTATTTAATATTATCTTTATTTTATATTGCCAACATTGAAGACATCTGATGTTAACAAGCAGAATCACTGAAGGAGAAAACCGTAATTTTGAAACAAACCTAAAACAAACACTGTATCACCATAATGGTGACTTATACATACTTTTTTGGTACGTTTTACTCATTTTAAATTGTTAACTTTTAAGGAATTAATTTGATTTAATTATTACTCAATTCTACTCTTAAATTTAATTAATAATATTGCTTGTAATCTGTTGCCACACTTTTTTTGTTTAGATAAAGCGCATTTCATTTTTACAGTGTACAACGACTTTTCATTGACTTCTACTGCTCTTGAATGAGCTAATTCAATCCCCAAACCATTTAAAATCCTAAATTCCCTGAATTTTAACATGATCATTCTTCAGAAGAAGATATAGTGAGGAACTGCTTTTGCCTATACAACAAAAAGTTATGGGCCCACCATTTATTTTAGTATTATTTTTAATGTAAGGGTAGTTATCGTCCAATAACAACATTGGAACACCACTATCTTTCATTGCATGGCCAAAAAAGACCTTTTTTATTTTATTTGCATATCCTCTTTTGAATTTTGCTGAAGAAATAAAAGTCACACAGTTTTGGAACAATATGAATGTGAGTAAATGATGGCAGAATTGTGACCTATCCCTTTAAGAAACTATTTATACCTTAATTAAGCATTAAGCCTATTTTCTAATCAGTGTATGTGACCAGGTTTTACTCTACAATCTTGGGGAATTTTGGCCATCACAATGCAGGCAAAACGTGACCCACGTGCACACACGCGCAAGCATGCAGGCTCGCACACACATCCATCTGGCAGGTGAAAAGCTATGCTGGCACAGACAGGAGGAGGGAAATCCAAACACACAACATTTACCTGCACGTCAGATCTCTGCCAAACAGCACTCATGATCACAGGATAGATGGAGACTTCATCTTATCAACAAGCCCCAGTATACTGTCTGAATCCAGATGAGTTAAATCCAACTCTAACACAGAGTTAACACTTACAGCAAGTCAAATAAACAAATACAGTGGCAACACACAGGTATTTGTTATGATTTTAATGATCCAATAAAAATACTACACACACACACTCATCTGATTATGCAGATGGATAGGAGCCAAGCAGTGATCTGCATCATTCCTCATTATTAAAAGAGGAGGCCGGTTCACCTCAGTGCCCTTTTTTATTGAATTTCCATGTTTAACAATTAGCACCACTGTAATAGCATCTTTCTCTGCCAACAAAAGTGATTATCAAGTGATTAATTTCCCTAGAGAGAAAGATTTCAGTTTGCGTATGACTAACTAAAATTACAAGGTTAAATGGCCACAAGTCATAGACATAAATGGCATTGATGTATTCGGTTTCAATTGATAACACGGAAGGCTTTAGACAAGAAAGATTTTTCATTTCTTGACTGGCTTTGAGGTAGAGAAGGAAAAAACGAATGACTAATCCGGATATTAAAAGAGCAGAAGAGAACAAGAAATGTGTTAAAGTGTGTGTGTGTGTGTGTGTGTGTGTGTGTGTGTGTGTGTGTGTGTGTGTGTGTGTGTGTGTGTGTGTGTGTGTGTGTGTGTGTGTGTGTGTGTGTGTGTGTGTGTGTGTGTGTGTGTGTGTGTGTTAGGCTTGCAGAGATCCTTTTTCTTTTGCAATTCAGATTTAATTAAGAACATTGCCATTTAAATCAGCATATTGAACAGTGTATAATTCAACACGCCTAAACAAACAACTTTCAACCTCTGCCTTTGTTAATGGATTTAACATCATTTATTATGCTCAATTATTATGTGATTTCAGGTTGCAGATGGTGTGTTGATGCATGTTAATAAAACTGCACTTGTGGGGATGGTCACACAACACACAGCAAATGAATGAAGGCAGACCGAGCTCATGTTCTAACAGCTGGGACTGGGACTGTGACTGAAACAAAAGGCTCCCATATTAGAGAGCACTCCGATTTTACCCAATAACAGCACATTTACATTTATTCATTTAGCTGACGCTTTTATCCAAAGCGACTCACAACTGCTATATATGTCAGAGGTCGACGCCTCTGGAGCAGCTTAGGGGTTAAGTGTCTTGCTCAGGGACACATTGGTGTCTCACAGTGGATTTGAATCCAGTCTCTCACACCAAAGGCATGTGTCTTATCCACTGTGCCCTCACCACCCCAAATTAAGAACACAGCTGTATGTTTGTGGTGTTTAAAGGATTTGGTTATGTGCTATGTGTGTCTTTATAGGTGTTTGAAACAATGGATTTTAATTGGCTTTCAGCAAAATTGTGTGTGTGTAAAAACACTCATGAGGTGATGATGAGTTGGAAGAGGAGGTGTTTGTCTCGAGAGTATGTGGGTTTTGACTATTCTATCCAACTCTCCAGCGCCCACTAGCCGGGCAGCCCTGGCACACGCTCACACACATGCGCACAACACGTTTGGGTTTCCACGTCTTATGGGGACATTACATAATGTTTTTTATACTTTACAAACTTTATATTTTGTTCCCTACACTAACCCTACCCCTAAACCTATCACGAAAAAACATGTTTACCTCTTCAAAAAAGGTCATTAAGTATGATTTATAAGCTTGTTTCATCATTGGGACCAATAAATGTCCCCACAAACTAAACATTTTCTGGTATTACTATTGTGGGGACATTAATACAGTATTGAGTTTCAACTTTTTTTCATGAGGACTTTCCAGTCATAGACCTGGTTCACAAACAGGGCTTAGATTAAGTCAGGTTTAGGTTCAATTAGGATATTTAAGTAACTTTTAAAGTGCCAAAAAAACATTACTGGTGTGCATCTTGAGACAAAACAATGGCACTGACATATTTTAAAATAATGTATGTTCAGTTTTTTCAGTTAAATAGCTCCAACATGCATTTTTGTCTGGGACAATCTTAAAGGGATAGTTTACAAAAATAGCATTACCTTCTAAGTGTATGATAATTGCTACATTATATAAAATTACAAAAATACAAAATTATATTCTAGGTGTATACTCTATGACTTTCGTATTTCAGACGAATACAACCTGAGATTATGATTAACAAATGTTCTGGCTTTCGAACTTTATAATGTAGTTTAATATTTTTATATACTTTTATATTCATCCATATTAATTACTTCCCAGACGTCCATTTTCAAATGAAACAGCTCCTGTTTCGCACATTAATTTGCATCATTTTCCATTCCAATCCTCGATGCGCCTTGCTGATAAAATGTGGTATATCCATACATTTATTGGTAACACTTTACAGGCAAGGTTCGTTAGTTAACATTAGTTGACCACATCGTTAATATGAACTAATAATGAATAGCACATATACAGCATTTGTTAATCTTTGTTAATGTTATTTTCAACATTTACTAATACTTGATTAAAATCTTGTTAACATTAGTTAATGCACCGTGAACTAACATTAACAATGAACAGCTGTATTTTCATGAACTAACATTAACAAAGATGAACAAATGCAGTAACAAATGTATTGCTCATGGTTAGTTCATGTTAGTAAATACATGAACTAATGTTAATTAATGAACCTTATTGTAAAGTGTTACCCATTTATTTCTTCTGTTACACATAAAACAAGTTATTCTTAAGTATTGTTGGTAACCAGACACAGTTGACAGTAGCCATTCTTTTTCCTTTCTAAGTCATTGGCTACCATCAACTGTTTGATTACCGACATTATTTAAAGTATCTTTTTTGCGAAAGAAAGAAACTCATACATGATAAAAAAAAAAAAAAAATATATATATATATATATATATATATATATATTATATATATATATATATATATATTTATGTGTATGTGTATATACTGACCATATCCCATATATATATATATATACTGACCCCAAACAGAGTTTGAAGAAGAGATTGAACGCTCTCTCTCTCGTATGCCGCCGCTGCTACGTGACCACACCAAGTAACTCAAAACTGTTATTCTCTGATGGGCGCTGCAGGTAAAGCTGTGTTTGGGTGTCTCCCCATTAAGTTTTCCGAGTTCATAGATGATTTCCTGCATTCTGGTGCATTTTAGGCCTTTGCTCCTTGCAACTTAATACCAATGGTCTAAAAATACAATGTTAATTGAACTGCCATGTAGAAAATTAAATGCATCAGTCTTGTGATCTTTGAAATTAAGAGCTTCAACCCATGAACTGCTCGTTAAACAAAGATAAAACATTGATTTGTACCAGAACAATAAAGAGGGCTCAAACATCTCTTTAATTATGAGAGTCTCAGTATACATTACATTACCAATGGTGTTTACGGATGCCAAACAATTATTATAATAATGTAACAATGAATTATATAATTATTCCTATGACGGTAAAATCCATATAGCCTATACATGTAGGTGTATACTATATAAATGAAAATGAATATTTCAAAAGTATATTTTAGTCTACATTACACTATACTATAGGAAAATTAAAATACTTTAGTCCTTATGTCTTCACTTGCAAGAAATAAATCCTTGAGCTTTTATTTAGGAGAAAGGCCAGATGAGCCATGAAGATTCGGCTGAGCAAAGTGCACACGTTTCCTAAATGCCCAGCAAAAACAGAATGCCTATTACTTAAAGTCTTGTGCTGTTTATGAAGGCAAAGAAAAACAATATCATGGGTTCAGAATTTTCAGTTCATTGGCAAAATAAAAAGCTGAGAGACCTTTCGCAAAAGCCAGATTCTAAGTCGGGTCGAAGCGCAAAAGCTCATTCACGATCTACACGCTATACCATCTACGCCACTGTAGCTGTTCCGGTTTACAGGTGTGGTTTAGATACACTTAGTGCAAATATCAGGCTACGCTCTGTTCTGTGCAGACCGGCCTTTGCGGCCTCGAAACACTGACCATCCCAACAGCACCCCTGTGTTTTTAAGCGGAGTTTAAACGGTCTCTTCTCGTATGCCGCCGCTGCTACGCGACCACACCAAGTAACTCAAAACTCCATGTTATTGTCTGATGGGCGCTGAGGTGAAAGCGCCCATCGGAGAATTAACACTGCGCGTCACTGATTGGTTGAATTGAGCAAATTTAGTGACGTTTTAATAGCATATCAGAGCTTCATTGGTTACATAGCGAGGGCACTCTTTCTCAGCGCCCGAGGATAAAACTACACGATTCAGCTTGGCTTACTAAAAATATCCCCACCCCTCCCCGTCCTTTCTAGTGTGTAAAACACGTACACCTGAACAGAAGAAAGTCATATTTTTGTCAAAAAAACAAACATTTATTTAATTTTTTTACTTGGTAGGAGTAAAAAAAAACTCCAGCAGCCCATAATAGACCAGCCACCTCATAATATATATATATATATATATATATATATATATATATATATATATATATGTATCTTGGGTGAACTACCCCTTTAAGCTGAAAAATTATAGCCAAATGATCGTGGGACCCAAATAAGGTCAAATAAAATTATTTTTAACAAATCAGACGCAATTCCCTCATTTAAAGAAAGTAAAGTTCTGAACTTTTTAAGTGAGCATTTGAAATCACATCAAATAAATTAACTTAATCCGTTTAGCTTTTATAAAATGCTGTAAGATTAAAGGCGATTTAATTATTTTAAAGCTCTTGTTTTTTTAGCAGTCTACCAAAATTCAAACAGGCAGACAGACAAAATATCCATATTGGTGCACCCTACAACATGAGCAAGCAACAAGATGCTACTGCCATTGTAAATGTAAATAGTGATGCCCCACCTGAAACATTTGAATACAGCAGTCATGTTGGAACAGCTCTAATCAGCCAAGTGCACAGAGACTAGCTGACCTCGAGGGTTTAATCGCTGTCAGCGTGTGAACGACTTTACACGAGGCACGCCGTCACCTCTCCTTCTGCCAGTTCCCTGATCTATTTATCATTGATGCCTTTTTTCCTCCAATCCATCTTAATTCCTCAAGCTCACTCACAACACACCAACTTCCCAATTAAAGGAATGGAAAGAGTAGCAGATGAAATAAACCATTAAAAAAAGCGGAAGGAAAGCACTGCAATCAGCCGTTTCTTTAGATGAAGATAGAGGTTGTTTTGTAGCTGTGTTCCTCCTGGGAGTTGCGGTGGCTTTGTAACTAATTAACTCAAACACATGTGGAAACAGACACTTGAGCACGAGGGGGAGGAGGGGGTTAAAGCACAGACCTTAACGTTCTCACTGAAGGCTTAGACGAGGAGCGCTGGGAGGCATATCATGGCTTAGCTAATACCTCCAGAGACACACCGTACAGGATATCGGTGGATATTAAACACAATTGCCATCCCTCTGGTGATAGCCAATCCATCATGATGACCAACCAGCAGCTTGCGGCTCGAAATCTGATCCATCAGGTGTGAGTAGGTCTGAAAGTGTCTGGATAGCCAATGAGTAAAATCTCAGTGGGAAAGTAGGCAAAGAGAACAACAGAGAAAGAGGACAATGGAATACACAATTAAAGGTAGAATTTCTGTGCCACCACCGAGAACCAAATTTCAAATATAATGATGAATATTTCAAACCCAGGCTCACTGGGGAGGAAAAAAGTGCCTGTGGTGACATTTCTGGCAAAATTATGCTGCTGCTCTGCACAATTCACAACACTTTCCAAGTGAAATGTCCAACTAACGAGCGAATGCTTCGGGGTTAGGCTAAGTGTTAAAGCGTGTTTAGTTTTATCAGAAACAGATGAATGTGAATCTGGCAATATTTCATTTGGTTGGTTCTTCTACATATCAGTTCAGAAATGAAATTTCAGTGACAATAAGGTTAATGCTCACGTTAATCACTTTTGAAATTAATGACACTACCACTTGCACTAAAACCTGCCCTACACCAAATGTGAGATAAATGCACTAAAGCAAACATGGCATTTTAACTTGCTTCAAAAAGTTGAAGCTCTTTTACCATGAGTCATGACTTACTGAACTAATTTTTCATCAGACTCAAACCAAGAACTACTGGGCAGTTTAAAATGTCAAAAAAGCCATATATACATACATTTGGAGCTGATTATGTGGTACAAATGATATAAATTAGGTTAATTTAAGGTTAATTTACAAATTGAGGTGGTCTTAATATATCATTGTGCAAGAAACCAAGCAAAAAATTGTCTTTAAATTGATAGTGTGCATCTGTAATCATAATTTGTGTGAAAATGAATAAAAATTATTGGTGTTTTACTATCACTAGTGGTTATTTCCAGCTGAAAACTTGCAGTTTTCCAAATGAGCACCAGTTTATTATTTCTTAAATTGTTCAACCACTAAAGAAAATAACCACATACATTCAGGATTGGATGAAATTTAACGAATTTAAAGGGAAAGTCCACCCAAAATGTGACATTCTGTCATCATTTTCTCACCATCATGTTGCAAACCCATAAGACCTCTGAGAAATCTGAGAGCTTTATGTACCTCCTTTGACAGTTTACGCAAATATCCACCTTTATCGAATCAAAAAGTTCATAAGGGATTGTAAAAATAATCCATATGCCCGTGCCTATGTCCAGGTTTTCTACTGAGATAGATTTATCTTCAATTATGATGAACAGAATGATTTTAAACATTCAACAAAGAACACATCAGGAGTGGTCAACGAAACTCTCAAGCATGTTCGTTCTACCGCTTGACTACTGTGCCGAGAACCAATGAGGTTCATTCTTGCGTGTTACACCTCGTTTGAGCTCCTCCAAGAACCAATGAAGTTCACTCTCATGTTACGCAGCACGTTTCAATTTCCTCAAGAACTAATGAGATTCATTCTCTGTGTTACGCAGCAGGTTTGAGCTCTGCAAGAACCAATGAGGTTCATTCTCATGTGTTGCACCGCACGTTGAGCTTCTGAAAGAGGTTTGTTCTCAAGCATCAAGCAGGTACACTTGAGCCTCTGTTTATGTGTTCGGACGAATGTTTAAATGTGAATAAAGGCCTAAATGGAATCTGTTCATTATATAAAAATATTTCTGATATGGTGTCAGTTCAAAAAAATCAGACTACTCATAATTCTTTCCAGTGTTCCAGAGAGCCATGTAATAATGTATAGTTGTAATACAGTAGATGTAATAATGTTATTTGTGAACAGAGATTACTTTAGGATGATTTTAATCTTTGAGTTTTAGAACTGAATTTTCAGCTCTTTAAGCCATTTTCATCTCTTTCACTTCTCAAAAATCCTAATTGCGGTAAAAATGTCAGAGCATAATAGAGCCTCTCTGATTAATACTATTAGAGTCTCTTCAGAAAATTAGGAATAAACTGCTCAATTAATTTGATTAGCTTTACTTTAAATATTTAAAATAAACTGTTCCCGAGAGATCTTGATGCTAATGGTTTGTTAGTGTGAAAGTAGACTTCTAACAGTAAACACAAGTATGGCTGTGCCACACACCTCATCCCATCATTCCAAACAGTTGCAGTCTAAAGCAGACACCTGAGTGACCTACTAAACCAGCAGTGCTGACATCCAAGATATCTCAGCCACAGATTTCTGCCTCTAAGTTTGAACAGGCAAAATGTTCCTGTGTGCAATCCTGTTGGTCTTGCTCTGTCCCTCGCGTCGGACCGAAGTAGATAACCGCAGCTCCGCTCAGTACAAAGCCTTGTTCTTTTGCAGCCGATCTGCTTCTTGACCCATGACACACACGCGCAATGTTTGGTCTCACAATGTTCTACTCCTTAAAGCCACACATGAAGCACAAGCGCCAGACATAAAACACAACTTGCTCTAAGGCCACATAAACAACAGAGTCTGAATATTTATTAGTGAAAGGTTGAATTTCACCCCTAAATTGCTTCAGGAAACACATTTTAGAGGCGTGTGATTAGCATGTCTGCTATCGAGAAATTGGATTTGGAAATAGAGTGCAGTGAGGCAGACTTTGGGATGATGGGCTGGAGGATCTATATGGGAAGGAACCGTTCGCTGGGTTCACGAAGATGACTTCCTGATAGAGTGCTCGTGCATACGCCTGGGAAGGGGAATTCATAAGCCGTGGCCTTAGCTGAACTAAACAGCAAACATCGCCTCCATGCACATTGCTTGTTGTAATGTTGTTGTTTCCCTTAAGTAAACTTTGCAAATTATATTTTACAGGCCAATGTCAAAACAAGAAACACTGCTTGTCATGAATTTCAAATTTATGCACTGCACATTTGCATAGGAATATTGGGTGCTTTAAGAGCGTCTAGCCTCAATAAACAACTGCTTTGATGCCTTTTGACCTTCCAGAAATTAGTTGCCCTGGGCTCAGTGAGGAATAAATGTGAAAAACATTGATTTAAATACGAAAGGAATGTGTTTTTATTGATCAAGAAACTTTTTTCACAAACTCAAAAATACACGTTCTGGCATCTCATAGTGCTGCTTTTAACGCTCCAGCTTGAGTTTATTTCTACAGAAGAACATGTTAGAAGAATGCAGCCATTTCTGAGACAAAAGTGATACGGTAAATCTGTTTAGTCCTCACTTTTTGTTCCTTTGGATATTGATGAATGAGATTTTATATATGGGGGGTGGAAAACCTTCAATTGCGCACTGATGAGTGAAACAAGAGAAAGTGTGTATTTCTTGCAGATATGGCCATGTTAAACCTGAGTACTGTTTTTGGATATAGATTTATGACAGAAGCCATTATTTTCATCCTGCGTGAGCGGGGACACAGCACGCAAAGACTCCTGTGCTCACAGAGAAAAAGTAATTATGATCTTATCTTTTGCATCACTCACTCATCCTGGAGAGGCAGCTTCATCTCGCTCACCAATCACTACCACACATGCTGTATTTAAAATCAATAGTTCAATGGCGCAGTGCTAGTCACAGTTTTGCACTGTGTGGTGAAGTACAGATTTATCTGTATGAAGGAAAAACTGCCCACTGATTCCATTCTGGCTCAGAGAATCTGCAGTGCTGAAGAAGTGCTTAAATATCCCATAGATCATTGCTTACCTGTGGTACATGTTGGAAACTGCACTCTATACTATACACCAGGGAATAGCAGGCATTATAACTGGGGGATTGCATCACACCCCACTTTTCAGGCAAGAACCATTACGTTTTAAGAGCTTTGTTTTGCTCTGGCTGCAGTGGGAAGAAAATGTAGGTGGCTGCATAAAATGACAGTTTTAAGGCCAAGCGCAAGATTTTGCCACCCAAAGTATCGACGGAAAGTCAAACGAGCCTACAGTGTTATTTATATACTCATTAAAATATTAAATAATATTGGTAATTAACTTTTATTTTTAAAATGTAGTAATTATGTCATGTACTAATGTCATTTATGTTATTTTTTTAAATGTTTCCATTTCTTTATTTTTATTTCAGTCTTATTTTAGTCATTTTAGTACTTCAACTTATTTGATAGTTTTAACTTTTTGTTTCATTTCCAATTTTAATTTAATTTTTAAATTATTTTCACCTTATAATGAATCATTTCTTTCTTTTATTTCAGCTTTATTTTAATTAACTAAACATATTTTAAATGGTTTCAGCATTGAAAGCAGCTGACAATTGCATGATCGGCAAGACCAACTTTGCGTTTCAGGATTAATTATTATTATTATTATTGTGGCATTTAGTAATGATTCATAAACCAAGCTGATATGGTTTATAATCACTTTTCAGAATCATTCCTAAGTCGTAAGCATAGACCCCTTAAACTTTCCTTAAACAGAGCGCTAATGGTAACCTTTCAAGAAAGGTCAGCAATCTGTTAGTAGGCTATAAAACTAAAAACCGACTTTTATGTAGACAGGTGTAAACCATTTTTCAAGTAGACAGATCTGCTAGTTAACGTCACTAAGACATCTTTCACCTTCACATCCTCTCGGGCATCTCTGCGATCTATAATCATGGAACACAAGTGTCCACGTCAATCTGATTTATCTGTCATTGGCAGCAATGGACAAGGACCACAGTTATAAATCTCACATAATGGACATTTTCTCGACTGCTCCTGTCTCAGTTCAGCCATAATGACTTTGGCAAGGAAGGAAAAGAGGGTTAAAGGTCACTCCAGGGACCAAATGAAAAGGTAACGGCGTTCCTTTATCTTCTACTTCCTATTCCTCAGGGCCTTCTCTGTTTGACTCAAATGATTCAGTTAAAGCTCACGCACCCAATATCAGACGGAGGGCAATAGGATTGTGGACAAACATAATTGTAAGCAAAAAACATTCAACATGTTTCATATTTAAACTTTAAGCAAATGCTCATATTTAAGCATTTTAAACTGTCCCTTAAATGCAGTTAACTCAATATTCTGTATTAACATTCACAAATCAGTTAAGATGTTTTTTTGATTGATCAAAGTAAAAGTGCAGAAAATCATTTAAAAGATTTCCTTTTCAAATAAACACATTTTTTTTAAAGAATCCTGAAAAAAAAATTACAATGGTTTCCATAAAAATATTAGGCAGCACAACTGCTTTTCAACACTGATAAAAGGAAGAAATGATTCATGCATCATTGATAAAAGATGATGTGACAATAAAGACTACAAGAAATCAGTTACATTGTAATAATATTTTGCAATAGAACTGTTTATACTGTATTCTTATTTATTTATTTATTTATTTAAATTAATGAAATGCAGTCTTGAGCACAAGTGAAGAAAAAAAATCTATCCAACATCAAAGTTGTAACTGTCCTTAAAGTGTTAGTTCACTTTGTAAATTAATGTTTGATATGTTTAGCTTACCTCAGGCATTCAGATAGGTGTTGTGTTTCCACAGTATTTTCAATTTTGACATTTTCATCAAAGCATTGTTGTATCTGTCAGTCATACACTGGAAGCGGGGGTCCACTAATACATGCAAGAAGTCAAAGTTAAACATGATGTAATGACTCGTAAATGTAAGTATGTACACATTGATGGCCAAAGATACGAAACGGCGATTTGTGTGAGAAAACGAACAGTATTTATATCGTTTTTGACCTCTTGTAATCATAGGACGGCACGGCGCTTCGGTCTGCGCATGCGCCAGAAGTGATCGCTTGCGCCTGACGCTGGCCTACTGCGTCATACGTCACTCTTGTTTATACAGAGATTTCGGAAGATTTACCTTTCACTAAACATATTTAGATATACGGAAACTGCAATCGAAGACGAATTTCGGTATATGTAAATATGTTTAGTGTAAGGTAAAACTATCGAAATCTAGGTAATATTGCAGTGACTGTCACAGCAGCCAAGCAATCTACTTCTGGCGTAACATTGAACTGGATTCAGTTCGGTTCACTTGGACATTGCACAATCTGATTCTGACGTCATTGTGATTACACAAGGTGAAAACGATATAAATATACTGTTCGTTTTCTCACAAAACCGCCTTTCATGTCTTAGGCCATCAAGTGTACTGACATTTACAAGCTCATTAAATCATGTTTAATTTTGACTTCTCTGTGCCATGCTTCTTGGTGGACCCCTTAGCCTCCAGTGTATGACTGATAGAGACAACGGTTTGACTGAAAAATGTCAAAATTGAAAATACTGTGGAAACAAGACACCTACATCTTGAATGCCCTTGAGTAAGCTAAAACATATAAAAATTTAAATTCAAAGTGAAATATCCCTTTAAAAGCTGGCTGATCATAAGACAGGCTCATATTATGCTCTGACATTTACAGGCATTCGATTTTAGAGAAATGAAAGAAATGACATTGGCTTATAGAGCTGAGCGTTCAGTTCTTAAACTCATCATCCTCTAAAATTATCCTTAATCACCACCCACACAACTAATAGAAATGTTCAAAATAACATCATTACATCTATTACAACTATACAATATTACATGGCTCTCTGGAACACTGAAAGACTTATGAGGTCTATAATTAAAACTTAATAACTGACCATTGACAGTGGTCCCAGACAACACTGCATGACATTTTCAATTTATTTATTTGGTAAGTAACTTGATATAAATCTCATCCTAAAAATTAAATCCACAAGTAAAATTAAACCATTGGTGTGATTTTTTTTTAACTCATAAACTTTTGCTGATTGATTCGATATCATATGAATCCCTGACCATATCATGTGTTGACTATCATAGGATGGACAATGGAAGGAGTTGATATAAACATATATGTATATACCATAGGATGGACAATAGGAAGGAGTTGATATAAACATATATGTATATCATATGGATGGACAATATGGAAGTGAGTTGTATAAACATATATGTATATCATAGGATGGACAATATGAAGGAGCTGCATAAACATATATGTATCAATATCGGCATGTCAGCTGCTGTATCACAATTTTAACCTTGAACAGTTTCTTCGGGACAAGTGATCGTCCTGCAGTGTGTGCTTTGAAAAATGAATAAATAATGATCAATGAAAAGTAATCTACAACATACCGATTGCTCTCTCACAGTATGATTGAAAGGCTCAATATAGATGAAAGCACCCAGAGCCTGAGATAGACAGCATATAAATCACAAAAATTGCATAAATATACGTAAAGAAATAAATCTTTTGAGAGTGTGTCCTACTGAAAAGATAAACTGTGATATTAATTAGCCAATGACTTATCACAAATTCAAATGATTCATCTGAGATTTCTATGAAAACTGAATTTCAAGCAATGATTAACATTGAGTCAACACCGCATATCTTCATTGAAACTTACGTCTATTCAATGTTGAGGTGAATCAAATAAATGAGAGACCAAGTGTAAATCCAATCTCCATCTGTTGCTGTAGCAAATGACCAGCTCTCAAACACTATTTTGAACAGTCATGATGACTTCCACACTGTGCCAGAACAACATTCACTTCAAGCTTGTACAAATTCATGCTGTGGATTGAACAAAATAACTATACAGTATATGTGGTAGCTCAAGCAAGAACACCTTTAATGAAGTGCCGAGACTTGGGGTCAAAGTCTGCAGCTTAATCATTTGAGAGGAAGTACACATGAAATAGAGGAAAGATATACTTTACGGTAGTGTAGGAGTATTACTACTCATTTATGTCAAACAGTTCCTTGAGAAAAAATAACATGGATGGACTTGGAACATCATGACTTAATGCTTAATGTATTGAGACAATTTTTGTGTTACACAGAATAAAAAGCCATACAGGTTCGAAATGCACATGAGGGTGAGTACAGTAAATTAAAGAGCCCCTATCATAGCATTTGAATGTTCCTATTTTTGTTTTAGGAGTTCCCAAACAGTTTAACATGCATGCAAGGATAAAAAAAAACACTTTATTTGTCTTATAATATGCATTTATTTTTAATTGATTTGCTCACTCAACTTCAAATGATCCTGACACAACGACTCATTTTTCAAACCACTCCTTTGCGCTGACGTAATCGGCGGTGATTGGTCAGATGACCCAGTCAGTTATTGTTTGTTAGCATAACACATAAACATATTGATAAAGCATTGCAGTACTACAAGACACTCTATTCTTTAATGCACAACTCCAATAACAGCAACAAACATTTCACATATTTAAAACATTGACATTTGGAGACCTAGAAGCTGAGTCAGCGTAACTTGCCCACACGCGCGCCGACACAGCATGTATTGCGCCTTCCTCCTCACGCCCCGACGCTACAAAACCGTTCAAAACCCATAAAAGCAACAATTATTGATAATACTTACAGGTATATAATTCGTAGCAAGGAGTGAGTCATGAACACTGGGTAAGTAAGTTAAGTAAGGAAGAGCCCTCCTTCAGGAACAACCGCTGTCGAATCCACATTGAATTCATTTATGTTTTTGAATGATCCGTCATTAAAATGATGAGAACACAATCAGGCTATACGTTGTTATCTGTTGCAAATATGAACTCTAACCCTTAGAGCTATATTCCACACCATATGAACAGTCATTTTCAAAAATCCATGATAGGGCTCTTTAAGACAAATTCAAATGTTAAGGCATATCCCCTTTAATCTTAAAGGCTGAATTAAACATGAACAGTAATGCAGCTATAAATACAATTAAACCTACTCAATATCATAAACTGAATGGCACTGAATGTGGTTATTTTGGTTATCTGAACACACAGATATGGAAGATTTTCCACACCTCCATGTATTAAAGTGACACAGGAGAGAGGTATTGTTTGTAACTGAATATTGTTAAGAGCTATACTATACAGTGCCTGTTTGGGTCATCAATAAACTCAAACCTTATAAAATCAGCTTGGCATCTTCAAAGAGTTATATATGCAAATTAGATGAAGATGCACCGGGCCAGAAGGGAATCATGCATTGATAGCCATTTATTTTGTTTTGTGTCCACTTGTGGCACATATGTAGAGAGAAACATCTTCCCTCGGCAAACACAACAATCTTCCCGCAGAGCGCAGGGAGAAGATGAATGATCCATAATCATTTAGAGGAGAAAGAGAGAGCAACTTATAGAGAAAATGACACTGCTGTCATCAATGGTAGGATAACAAGATTAGGTTTAGCCACTCAGTTCATCAGGCTTTCAATTGCTGTCTATTTCTGCCTTTGTGCTGGACTGCAAATTTCATTTTTTATTCCCTTCTTGCTATATTCCCTCCCTGCATTTTCTCTATCTATGTTACAAGAACAAAAGCTGGGGCTGCTGTCTACATTATAGGGAGCTACTCTTTTTATATGTTTCAATGCATAGTTAATATATTTCATTTTGAAATAATTAGGGCTGTAAACACACATTCATCGAGTTTTAAAGAAATTGGGGTGGAATCATTTAAACAAAGTCCATTCTGATACTATTTTGAACTACTTCATTTTTAAACGTCGGTGGTAATGCTATCTGATACACTATTGTTCAAATGTACTTAGTTCAAAAAGTCTAAGATTGCTTAATGTTGTTTGAAAGATGTTTCTTCCATCTCACCAGCATTTACCGATACATTTTTGGCTTTAGATTTTTGTAAATACAGTAAAACATGATTAATACTATTACGATCTACAGTAATAATTTACTTTTAAAGAATTACTTTTTGTAAATTACTTTTACTTTTTCAGTAATTTACCTTTTTAAATCTGTATTTATCAAATGTACTGTATTCGATGGTTAAAGCTGAATATTCAGTGTCACATGATACCTTGCGAGAAATCATTCCAATAAGCTGATTGGTGCTCAACGAACTTTTCTTATCATCAGATTATGTGCCTACTTAATATCATTGTAGTTAAAGCAGTTATAATTGTTTTATATAATTGATTAAATGCGACACGGTAGAAAGAAAAGCATTTATATTTAAAATGTATGTTAAGGTAGCATTATACGGTCTTTCTATCACTTCTCATCAATTGAATGTTTCCTTGGCAAATAAAATTATATGGATTTCTTTAAAGAAAATCATAACATTTTATAATAACTGCATGCTGTAGCATTGTCATTAAAATTAAGGTGAACAGTTAATTCATCATTATAAACATTAATAAATTGTTTCATAATCATTTTTATGATCAGCTAAATGCTTTGTCTTGAATTTATAAGCATATCTACTAACATGTTTAATAATATATTCATTGATTTCTAATAATCATTATCATTATAAATGGCGTATTCATTGCCAATTATGTGTCAGTGGTTAGTAAAATCACTTGCAAAGTATAGGTGAATAAAACAACTTTACCATTTGTCCTCTCGTTATACGACATATAGTAATAATTAAACATGTGTTAATAATTGCTTGTAGCATACTGCTACTATCATCATCGTTAATTCAGGTAGTCAGTGAAGCCTCAGTAGTGGTCAGATAACTATTTTGTGAGCTCATCTCAAGTGAGCTCTATCCCTTGTGAGGGCCTAGCTTAAAGGAGATTTAAAGGCTGAGTTTCATCTTCAACAAAAGGAAACAAACACCAACAGTGATACAGAACATCTGCAATCTTTCATGTATCTAAATGTACATTAAATAGTTTAATAATCATTTACTTACACTTTCTAAGTGATCTTTTGAACCACTGACAACTCCTGAATAACTACGAACTATGCTAGATAGAACAATCGTTAGAAATGAGAAGTTGATCATTAATAGAAGTATGAAAATAAAATTATTTAAACACATTTCTATAGATATACTTAACGTTTTTATAGATGTATTTATAAACTGCTTGTCTGATGCCTATTAATGCTTCATAAATTATACATTAACTGTAAATGCTTAGTAAATGATTTATAGTGTTATAAGTAGAGTGTTACCAAAAATCAAACTTTTTGAACAATGAGCACTAAGGAAATCCTCAGAGCTCAAGCAAACATGAATTGTATTACTGCTTTGAGATCTGCTGCCGGCTGAGCCTTCGTGTCACTGTCTTACTGCCTCAGTGATCACATCATCTGAGTCTTCATCTCTTTTTCCTCACTAAAGTACCAGTTGAATCCAGATAAAACCAAACACCATCTTAAATCACTTCAGTGCAGCACCATTCAGAGAGGCAGCAACTTCATACAACTTGGAGAATCATGGATAAAACGAACACGGGCAAACAGGGTGTAATCATCCCCAGATGTGGGAGTATGTCTGTTCTATCCAGTAAGGCGTAACAGTTCATCAGCTCTTCTGGACCAATGAAGAAGCTGACTAAGTATCTCACTTAGCAAAGCCGTCAACACACAAAAACACTAAAGTACTTCAGTGAGCAAGAGCTTGGGAACACAGGCACTCCAATTGAGGAGAGGTTAGAAATAAAGTACTACAAATATAAAACAGTCCTGCTGGCCTCAACCTGGGAGAGGGAACATTGAACAGGTGCTCTTTGTCTGTCAAGCCATCACTGACACTGAACATTTTTTACATATTTAATCTTGTTCGTGCATAATCATATGCCTAAAATGTTAAATGTTTAAGTTTTATGTTATTCATTACAATTTGATTCTTAATGTTTCTAACTGAAAATCATCAATGAAGGTTGTGGCAAAAATCCAAAAGTGGTTTCATCATCACAACGTTTATTCATATAGGCCATCATGTAACTGACACTTTGACCATTGATCTTTAATGCAACAGCACCAGTGGCAACCTTTACAATCAGTCAAATAGCAGTAAGTTACAGTATATGGTCAGGTTAGACTTAGAGCTCATGTTGTCACAATACCAAAATTATTGTTACAAATATTGAACAAGTCAAGATAGCGGATTTTGATACTTTTTTCCAGACACTTTACGTAGGTATATCTTTTTAAATGCTGTAGTAACCTAAATATAAATAAATCAATGACGAACATGCACATGCTATTGATTATAATCATATAGCCCTAATCATTTTAGCTGATGTTTTGTATGCTTTATTTTAGCAGCTTGCAAATTATTTATGCTGTATTGAGAGTAAGTGAAATTTATAGCTAATACAAAAATGAATTGATTCTCAATAAATAAGCAGATAATTGGTTCCTCTTCTAATTTAAAATGAGTATTTAGTGCTAAAATCTGTTGTTTTTAAATGAGTGAAGCAGCTTTTTGACTAATATGATTGTATGGTATTTGTTATCTCGCTGACGACGCTTCATTGGATAAATGTTCTATGACAATTCAGAACTTTGTTGTGTCTCCACAGCCACATAGTCTACTAAAGCTTGCGATATCATTATAGACTGATCTGGGCCTGGAAACACTACCGACCACCAAAACATTAAATCCAATTGCGGTACTGACCAATGGCAGGTGTCAGCTTGTGCTGGCAACACATGCCACAATTCTGACTGTTAGTGCTCTAGTGACAGCGTAGCTTCTTTGCTGTGTGAGCGAGAGAAAACACCAGATGTACGGGAAGAACTGAAGTATGCGTTGCACACACCAACATAGAAATACGTCTCTTATAAATAAAATGCGGATCTCTCATGGTATTTAATTTCCGAGCATCGCAAATTTGTTTGCGGAAATTATCGAATGCATCGTCCAACACTAGGTTAAACTCACTGAGCGCGCATCTTCATATCTGACAGCTGGAGGCCGTTTCCTGACGTAAGCACAGAATGCCTATGCTGCGCTGATTTAAATATGACCCCTAAGTACTATCAAGTTTCTTAACCAACTTCTAAAAACACATTTACCAAAGTTTTTTATCAGTGAACTATGAACCACAATCCCAAACTAGACATTGTGGTTTACTGCATACTGAATTCTGCCTCAAAGTAAATTGTTTGACTTTAATTCACATCATGTCTTTTTTTTTAAATATTACTTTTTCTTAAAATTATAGTCCTCTTAAAAAAATAATCCATTATATCGCCTTATGGACAGTATTGCAAATATATTGTAGTATTAGTAATATAATTGACCATGTCTGCGGGACGTTCGTGGATCGCGCAGATTCTTGCCAATACACAGCCCTAGTAGTAATAGTAATAATATAAATGACAATGATTAATCAATATATAGCATTTCAGGACCTCAAGATAGCTTTAAAAAGGAAAAAAACAAACACCAAGACAAATATGAGAGTTAGGAGCAAAAAAGTCAGATAAAAAAGTGAGATGAAACCAGTTGTAGAAGATTTGTCCAAAGTTGACAGAGACGATCTGAAGAAGTGGTGTCCAAACCACTGTCCAATCAAGTCAATCCACTGTCCAATTCAACAATCAGAGGTCTCAAGCTCATAGGCATTGACGAGACTCTTCCAGTGCAGGCTTGTTGAGGCAAGTTAGAGCTTATATCTCTCAGACACGTGGCCATTACCAGGCAGGGATTGAACCTGTGTCTCTGTCTGATATTGAGTATACCTTTTTCCCGACTTTTTAAGTATTGAAAATTGTTGGTGCTGCTAGACTCCTTTTAAAATACAGGTTCAGGTGAATATATAGTTAAAGCTACTTTTTCCACTGTCACCGGCAGTAACATCATTGTGTACACTGGCACTCATCCACAGCTTCTTGAGTGAGTTATTCTTCTCTCCAGTTGCGGCAACATCCCTCCCTCTCCTCAGCAGCCAGTCTCCTCTGGACAACACTGGGCTCGGTTTCAGAACGTTAAGCTTTCCCCTACGGGACCTGTCTGGATCGACACTACAGCGCGCTGAGCAGAAGCTTCACTCCCACATCCTCAGGGCCATTTACCATCAACCACTCAAGACTTTGATTAAAGACACAAAGAGTGATACCTTATTGTAAAATGTCTACTGGACGCTGCCCCTGCCAGAGTGCCAAGAGGCAGTTCGTCAGCATCAGGAGGAGACTGCTGATGTTTAATGCATGGTTTGTCAGGTAAATCGCTTGAGTAGCTGGCCTGCCTCAAGGGAAACTGAAAGATAAGCACACTATTCTTAGCACTCATACAGCTTTTCCACAAAATGACACCCAGACTGGGAGTGGAACACCAATATCTGGAATAGCTGCCTTTCCAGCGTCTAAAGAGCTCTGTTTATTCATCAAATCCCTCACTTAAAAACATCACCTATGCGATGAGCTACCAGTGCCGCGCGTACCTAGAGCGCCTTCCCCATGAAGAAACGCGAGAGCTGATGCCAGTCTCAGTTGGTCAGCATGGCGACCCAAGAGCTCGCCTCCTGGACGTGACCCTCATTACGTCTGAGCCGCAAAGAGAAGTCACGGAGAGCTTTTCTTTCCGTGTCTGAAAATGTCAGGCGACCGACTCCGATCAGTTCTAGGAGGAGCCAGGCAGGGGCCATGGAGTTCGCCGCGGAGGCATGTCTACTCGGGAATGCCAGGCTTCTGTTCTGTGTGCGCACGAACCTGCAAGCTCACAACTGGGCCACCTCTACCTGGCAGTCTGAGCATGAAACTACACACACACACACCCACACACACTAACAGGACACACTGGATACGCACACACAAATAAAACCTCACACGCTCCAGCCCTGGGTCTCTGCTTCACACATGCACGCTCTTACTCTCACTATGACCGAGGAGTTCAACCCCTGCTTTCAGCACACAGACACACATGCTCTTTCCCACACACTGCTGACAGCTGCACACCGGCTCCACGCTATGCCAATCCGACAACAAGGTCACTGGAGGCTGAGGAAGGAAGAAGAAAAAGCAACAGAAATGGCAGGCCGCCTCCTAAAATGTACCAAAAGACCATTGCTTAATGAAGTAACTCTTATTTCTTCCTCATGACTGTGGCAAAGATCTGGTTGTAAGGAGAAGTAGTTTTACAGCCAAATGACTAGAAGACTGTTTCAGAACTCGTTAAACTGAAACAGAATTCTAAGCTAAAGCCAATGGATCAAGGTGAGAAATACCATGGGAAATTACCACCATAGGAGAAGATTAGTCACATGACTTTCGGAAGTGCGGCAGGGACCGCAGGTTGTCGTGCTTCGCTCTTTTGCCTCTACTGTCAATCCCCACCTTTCAAAAAAGCCAGAAACATTGAGAAGGAGGTGTGCAACATCTGAAGCTGTTTTTACTTCCCCAAGCATATCCTCTCCCCCACCTCCCTCCTCAAGCCAATCATGTTCAGGTTGCCATCAGCAGACCAACCCCTGAGAGAAGCTAGAATGAGCAGGAGATACAACGGCAATGGGTTACATGACCTTCACAGGAGGCACGCAACTCAGCTGCTTAGGTGGCGTGGAGGCGGATTTACTGTCTGAATTTAAGTCGGGATCAGAAGAGAGCGTTCTGTTTGTTTCTAAAGAAAAATTATACGGCTCGGTCAGGAAAGTGAACTATGACAATCAGATGCACAAAAGCCTGCCTCCACAGATCAGATCCCCATAAGGACAAGGTCTGATTTCCTGACAGAGAAAGCAATTTCCCTCTCCGTCCAAACACCTCTGTAAGTGAGACAGGGGTATCTGGGGAGCTGCATGTGGACCGGAGAGACTGTAAAGCTCTATCCGTAGCATCCGTCCACAATGGGGAAACAATCATCTAACACTGAGAGGAAAATCACGTTGAATAGGTCAAATGTTTCGAGGTCATCTGCAGTATGCTGTTACAGTTATGAAAGCTCCATGAATTTATGGGTCTCAGGCCAATGGCAAAATCAGCAGTATCTTAGGTACCTCCGTTCTCTTGTCATTTTCTGCACCATGGTAGCACTTTGAACCATTGTTTCACTTCTGCAAATCGAAGAAAACTGACTTAGGAAAGATTAATTCAGTCAGGTTAGGTTTACAACAAGTCCTGAGATATGTCCCTTTGAACACATAGAAATCAATAAGCATGACGTTGTCTATATTTCTTCCTGTATATTTTCCTTTGTTTATTCTGCCTCATGAAAAATGTGCCGATTATGTGTAAACAACCCAAATTTTGCAGCCACATCTGTGGCATTTCCTGTACTCTTTTATGAGAATCAATGCACATTACCTCTAGAATCAATTAATGTGCATTCAGAACATCATGAGCATTCATCACGGGTTCCTACGTCTAAAATCTGTCTTAGAGACAAATCATGTGGAGATACACTTTGACACCTTAGCAGTTACTCTAAATCCAAGGCTGGGCTAGGTCAGCAACGCTACAGAGAGAACTGGCCCCCAACTGAGCCCTGGGTTCTCCCAAAGGAAACTTTTTTCTCATCGGTCACACTGATGGAGTTTTAGGAGCACCATTAGGTCACTTGAAGGAGTTTTCGCGTCCTTCCCACTGTTGCCTTTAGCTTGCTCAGTAGGGGATATTCGAATGAATTACCGTGAAATCAGTACCACCATTGATCAGCTCTACCAAACGTGGGTATTTCCACTAAAAAAACAACATTGTTTTCTATATACTGTATGAGCTGCTGTGATGCAAATCGCTATATTGTGAAGGCGCTATATGAATATACAGTGAACAAAAATCATTTGCAAAGAACAGCTTTGTACCCTGCATATGGATTAGTCATATGAATGTCTTAATAAAATGGTTTATTAAAATGTTTTAATGGTTAGAGCTCTTTTTATAGTGTCATTCTCTTATGTATCTACTATGATACATGATATGTGTAAACAGCCTGAATTTGCTCACTGAGACCTGAATATATCCTACAGGTATAAAATTATGAAGGAACCTGAACCTGAAGTTCTCTCCAAACATTTGACTTTTACAAACAAACACCAGAGAGGGAACTTCTACAGTTGATAAGCTATGTATGATGTGCCATAGGAGCTAGAACATCAGCAGATGGTAGAGCTCACAGTGCACGATTCAAATCGTCTGATGTGTCTCTTTGCCACTCTTTACAAACTACTGAAGATCAGGTGAAAGGATTTGAGGGTAAACCTTTCATATACTACAAACAATTCTAAACTGACGGCAGTTCGGCAGCACAGTGACATCAGCCTGTTTGTACTGCAAAGACTCCTTCAGGTTCTGTTTGCTGTAGCAAGAGCCTTGGCAAGTCCAATTAGCCGACAGGAAATTCTGCTTTTCCTTTCCAGCAGCAGATACGATTTTATCTATCAGCATTTTGTGACAGGAATATGAGCTTTGTGAGTCTAAATAAAACGTAAGTCCTCAAACTCACCCACCACCAATGTCTCATCCTGAGTGTAAGTCGACAGATTTTGGTATGCAGATGAGACATACTCTAATACTGACAACTTTCGAATTCCACTATACAATTCAGCATAGAGACAAGCTTGAAGTACATTAAAAAAACAGCACAATCGTACCTTTACATCCTAAACACTACAATATGATATCGATATTAATCTGATAGTATTCTGTAAGTTTACACCGGTTAACAATTTTTATGGTCAACTTTCTGACACATGTGACACAGTGGATTCCCAGCTTCACCAAGGCCTGGAGCGAGAGTAGAAGGAGAAAGAAATTCTGCTCGACATGCATAAAGAGTATCACAAACCTAAAAAGCACTCAGATGATAAAAGGCTGGTACCCAGCCTGAGCCTCATTTCGGGTACAATGAGAATTACTTCCTACTAAAGCCCCCTGGTTATTAGGCTCACAGTGTGACAACCAGGGGCACTTTTCATGTCAGCAAAGTAAATGTACAGAAGAACATGCATAAACACAAACAAGACCAGATCGGAATCGAATCCCCCACAAATGGCTTTTTGTCATGTCGATGATGAAGGACTGTCACTACGCTAGAAAGGCTGACACCGGCAGAAGCCATACTTGGCTAAATGCCATGTCTGTGCATGCCGTTATTACCCCCATACATTTTTCAGCATCGGGCTCTCAGCATCATCAAAACTTGTTGATTTCCCTGAAGGTTTACACTGTGGGGCAGAGGGGGATGTCAAGACCTGACCAGGTCTCTGCAATGGATACTCTCTTATATGTGCTCTCGAATTTTAAAGCCCAAATGGCATCTTGTGCCACTTTTCACAACATTCCATTGATGTTGTATCACATGAGAGGGCAGCTCCGGGCAGACGCAATCGTACACTCTAGAACACCGGACTCAGAGGCGCAGGCGGAGAGTGCCCAGGGAACCTTGGATGAGTATCCATGTCTTGCCATTATTGCCTTGCGCTGGGATGAACAGAACACAGAGATGTGTAAGATGCCACCCGCGCTGGTGCTGATGTACGTGAGTCACCGCCCACAACTCTCGAGGAACAAAAGCCTGTAGCTGAAATGCAAAAGATTGTTTCGATCCTGGGCAGTGAGAGAGAAACTCGAGAACTCTGATGGCCAACGCCAAACCTGATTTAGAGAGCTAGCATCGTGTGTTGTGTGCCACAAGCATGAGATGCTTCTGTATTGCTTCAGTGTCCCTACCAGGCTTCTCAACTATCTAGAACAGCAAGAGTTCCTTGATCAACCAGCTTCAACAACACCTGCAAAATTCTGCTGGTGAGAATGCTAGTCCATAAACTAATCCATCACCAACCAGTCTGAGGTCAATGACATGTTAAACAATCCACACCACACAAAGAAAAGGACAAATCTTCTAAAAGGGAAGAAATAGTTTAAAGCATGTGCTGAGTTCGTCTATATAAATTAATTGTAGACATCTGAATCTTTAAAAAGTGACATAAAAGGTAACCTAGTGTAAGAAAAAATCCAGTTAAGTCAAGAGTCAAGCCACGTGACATTTTAAAACCTAAATGGAATTATATTTTTAAATTAATATGTTTAATTAAAAATATGCTCAGCACCAGAATTATGTTTTTTAAATTAATAGATGAATCCCAAAAATTTTGACTAGCATCAGATCAGTTAATGAGAGACCAGAGTTAAAGTCTCCACTTCTCCTGGCTTGTAATCACTTAGGAGAGATACAAAATCATCTAGCCTGAAAAAAAATGATGAAGCTCTACATGTCAAAAGGCACTTCAAATTCACTTTCTAGCTTCATTAAAAATATATGGCAAACTCTAGTCATGTGGTGCAATGGAAACTATGGAAGCCGAAATCAACTAATCGGTACTAGGCTAGGGCTCAGGCTAGCAAAATCCAGTCAATGTTCTCTGCAGAAACACATTTGACATGAGTGAGTCAACAAACATTGAGTCTCTGAAGCAAGTAAACAAGCCAGACTCTGTCCATTTGCAGAGAAAAACTACACTCGCCCAGTGAGGGGTTTCTCAACTTGACAATTTTTTTTTTTTTTTTTAATGCAAGGTTACTGAGTGATGCAGCGGAGGAGTGTGTGAATAAAGCGTCTGCAAGCAAATGCGAATAGTAGAAAACAAGAATGGTATTGAAAAAAGAAGAACAAACTGATAATGGCGTTACAAATGGGTTGAAGTGGTACTTGTCTGAATCAGGTGTGTCCCGAGTGGCTAAGGCTTTTGTTGAGATATCGAACACCGGTGGTACACTTTCTCTGCTGTTTTCTTGGTCAGAACGTTTATTGGAATTAATTTTCTACTCATGATTTAACACTTTACTACAAAAATACATTAATAGAAGTCAGTTTTACAAAAACACTACTTTAATAAAAAATTCTACTCGTAGATTATATTGTAGTCTGTACATTGTTTATATATATATATATATATATATATATATATATATATATATATATATATATATATATATATATATATATATATATATATATATATTATATATATATATATATATATATATGTATATATATATATATATATATATATATATATATATATATATATATATATATATATATATATATATATATATATATATATATATATATATATATATATATATATATATATATATATATATATATATATATATTTTCATGTATTTGTTTAAAGGCCGTAATTAATGAGATTTTGAAATGTACTGTGACCTAATCAAAAGTGCGAACTAATTACTCCTAATTAACCATATTAACATCTCCTTTACTTTGGTTTGGAAATACTGTTCATTACTTAGAAGGTTAATAAGTAATAAATTGAATAAAAACATTGTATTTGTATAGAGCTAACTCACACAATAATTGTGTTAATTACAGTGACAATGAATGAAGAACTTACAATTTGCATATATGCTATTAATATACTAATGTAGACTGGATGAATAAAAATATGAATTAACTATAAACTCAACGTTTGCAAATGATTTGTAAGCACTTTCTTTCTGAATACTAATTATAAAGTGTTACCAGCATTGGATCTGTATAACTTTTTCCACTATAAAATCTTCCATTGGCCGCTGGTAACGGCTCTTTAATGGTACAAATAAAGTACCTTTATAAAGTGTATTTACTTAGCCTTAAATGCCACTAATTAAATGAAAAACCTTTCTACTCCCATGTGTGGTATATAACCAGCCCATTCTCCCTCCCAGGTCTTCAAGCCCGTTCTCATCCTTTATCGTCATATAGAACGCTATATGAAAAAAACGCTGCTATACTACGCACATGGCACCCTTTATTGTTAATATAACACACGAACCCAAGGCGTAATAAATCCAATAAATCCTTTTAGTGTAAAATGAGACAACCCTACCCCACACCTAAACCTAACCATCACAGCACGTGTTATATTAACGATAACAGATGTGTGTAGTATAGCGCCGTTTTTTCATATAGCGTTATATATGACAGTAAAGGGATGAGAATGCGTTGGGTCTTCATATACTGATGCTTTTGACAATGCGTATACATCCAACGCACATGGCACCCTTTAGCGTCAATATGAGACGTGGATATATATGGGCCAGAAGGCGCCTCCTAGTGGTCTAACCCTAACCCTACCCCAGACCTAAACCTACCCATACTCTGTACATGTTATATTGACGCTAAAGGGTGCCGTGTGTCGTTGGATGCTCTACGCTTTGGCAAAAGCTTTGTGTATGACGCCTTGGGAGGAGAATGTGTTGCAATATCCGAGTAAAACGGCTTTTCAAACAAGAAAAAAAAAGTAGGACGGGACTTGATTTTATCCTTTGGGAATTGATACAACTTTTGCGCCGACGTCACAGTTACGTCACGGCGCTGAGCTGAAGGCAAAACAAAGTGAAAACTGCAGGCGGCCAATGCAAATCAGCACAGATTCGGCTACATAATAAGGAGCTTACAATACTTTTATTATTATTAAATATCTATCGTATTTGTGTTGTTTGGTGCTAGTATCAATGTAAAATGAATATGCTGTATCTGGACATTTTATTTTCTAGAAAATATTCACATGATTAAAATCGCACTGTAATGTCACTGTTTACATTGTCGCTGTTCTCGGCGCTGGCTCGGCAGAACTGGCAGATCGTACACACAAGTCTTGTACAGGACCATTCAGCACATAGTTATAGGCATCTAAAGATTTATATGCCCTCAGTTTCTCTTTAACGATCGGTTTCTATATAAGGTAGGTGTCAGAAGTCAGGTCACTCAACCAGAGGTAATGTTAATCCTGTCAGATCGTCCATGCATTGAGTGAGCGAGCGTGTAGGCGGCTACGGGTCGGCCAATCTGGTTCTGTCCGTTAAAATTAACTTTTGAAAATAACAATCGTGGTCCTGGACACTGAGTGACCTTACACATTAAGATAAAATCTGATTTTCTTCAGTCATTGTTAAAAAACAAGCTAACAAAACTTGCTTACTTGCATTAGTTAAGCGGCCAGAGCGCTCATTCTGCCTCCACCTAAGCTCCGCCCACATAAAAACGTCACCGTGTTTACCAACTGTAAAGGGGTCTATTGACAGGATGTCATGTGAGTGACAGGCTGTCCCGCTCTTGTACCAGTAAACACGTCATCAGAGAAGAGAAGACATGTTGTTGCAATAGAGAGGGGAGATTATTCCGACTAAAGATTTATGAAGAAAATGCACAAATACATAATATTAATATGCAATATACCATAAAAAAGAATTGTCCATTTTAATCCAATGGCGACTTTAGGAGAAAAGTCATTTTAATAGCCTTTCTTGCCATATTTCCCTTCACAGTAAGACTCCACCCTCTCTTTATATTTACTCTTTACATAGTGGTAAACTGAAATAGCACAGCTTTGATAAGCTAACAAATACTCATCAGCATGATATCATGTTCTCATGGCTGCAAAGTGGAACAGCATCCCCGGAGGCTCAGCATGTGCTCTCGTAGACTTCCCTCGTCCCACCCGCTGCAGGGGCTCAACAGATCAATAAATGGGAGTTCATCAGTTAGAGTGAATTGCCTGCTGGTGACCTTCAGCAATAACATGCATCAGTAATCACTAGTGCTTCTCCCATCAACCACCACTCTGTGTCAGATTGTCTTTGCTGTATGTACACACGAACACACTCAGACAATACCTACTTTTCTCACACAGTCTCTGTCTTCTCTTTTTCTCTGTAATCCCCACATTCCCCAAAGAAAGACACAGTAAACTTCTTTATTTTAACTTCTCTGTCTCTACTACCTACAAATAAATCCCACGGTAGGCTTTGAGATCCGTTTATTTTGCCGGGACCCTTTTCTTTTTCTTATTAAAGAGCAAAAAACAAATGGAGTCAGTTTGAGGCTAAATATAAAAGGCTACTTATGCTTAATGCTGAAAAAGGTATGACAGTATGTATGTAAATGGATTGTGATATTCAACCTGAATGTTGGCCACTTTTTGAGAACAATGTGTAAATTAAGTGTTGGTTATGAACACAAAACCTTCATTTTAAAAATGACCTACAGTCACCATTAAAGGTAGTGTAGGTCAGAATTGAAAAAAAAACTTTTTTCCAAATTTCTTTAAACTTTCTGTATATATCAATGCATAATTAAAATCTAAGTACTCTGAAAAAGAAAGTATAAAAAGTCGAGTGTCTGTAGACCTCTCACGACTGTTTTAAAGACAGCTCATTATTTCCATTCACTTCACCCCCTCCCTTCTTGGCTCCTTCCAAAGCCACGCCCCCAAAACACATGAACGCGCAACTCCGACAGCTGAGCTGAAGACGCATTATTTACCTGAGACGAGACGGAGAGGGAGGAAGAAGTGCATGTAGTGACATCATGTCAGAAATACATGTAAACAAAAAAATCTAACTATCATTATGAAGATAAACAAATAAGTTGGATTTTATTACTCTCTATCAAGCTAGCATATTGATATTGGTAAAGATTACAATATTGATTCACTAACGAGCTAGTTAGTTATCTATAAGGCAAAGCTAAAAACAGGTTGCATGATACACGTTTTTCCATTGCCATCATTCACACTGTGATGAAGAGGAATTTCATGTAAGATTCATTATATATATGGTGTTCTGCATGTAAGAGTTTGCTTGATGAAAGCATTGTTGATTCTGATGAGGACTACACACCCGAGACAAGTTACCCATAGACAGTATAAGACAGCAAGTACCGCATCGTCAGCTCGGAGGACAGATCCGTGGTCGAGGGCGAAGCAAGAGGATTTTGCTATTAGGGTCCGAGGAAGTAGAGGCCGAGGGCGGGGTAGTCGAAGTGCAGGGCAAGGAGCACTTTTTAGACAAGAGGACCTGCTGCGTCGAGTTTTGCATCTTCAAGCTTAAACAAGCACGCGAACAGGTACGATCTGGATACGCGCAAGTGGGCAGGTCCTGTGTGGCAAAAGGGTGGTTGCCATGGTTGCGAGAGAGTGACAGTCGCCTAAGCCAATCCATTGTTTTGTCCCGGTTCAAAATAATGAGCTGCGTTTAGTGCAGATTAAACGTTCTAGAGTCACTCGATTTTTATACTCTTTTTTTTCAGAGTACTTAGATTTTAATTATGCATTGATATATATATATAGAAAGTTTAAACAAATTTGGTAAAAAGTTTTTTATAAAATTCTGACCTTCACTATCTTTAATGTCTTATCACAACAACATGTACTGTTTGAGAATATTATTTGTATTTACAGTCGGTACATGCACACTCCAATCTATTTTTACAGTAATCCGTTCTAGTGAACATCACACACACACACAAAATTGCAAACACTCCTGATATACATCCACTGATGTACAACTTTTGGTTCAACTGGTTATTTGGAACTCTCAAAACACTGAACTACAAAATTCCAGATCAGACAGTGGTATTTACAGGTTGGATCATTGAATTTGAATCGAACCTATGACCTTGCATTGAGAGCAACATGCTGTTTGAGCTAAAGGAATTCAGCACAGATTAAATCTACGATGGCCCTGGATCAATACATAACACAGACAATTTATCAAAAAGATCATGTTAAATTATTAAAATGACCCCTTCCCTGCCAACTACCCACACAGCAACATTTTTTGTTAAGTAATGTGTCAATGTAATATTAGAAACTGGCAGCCATTAGCCTTAGAAGCACTTGTTTCCTTTGCAAAAAAGATATGCTAATGTTTCAAACCCCTGACCTTCCACATCCCTATTAACCCATTGAGTGCTGACTCTAAATGCAAGCAGTCAAAAGTGTCTGACAGTGACGCAGGGCAGGTGTGAATCACAGGGATCTGATGAGCGCTTGTGTTCTCTGAAAGGCTGTTTAGAGCGGGTCAGCAGGAATGTCTTCAGCGGTAATGAGGGCTAACCACTGAAAACAATAACACCAACTGCTCTAATAACAGCAAGTAGCTCATAAACCCTAGGAGTCAGACCTCATCTTTTATGTTTGTTTTATTTTTCTCATCGCCTTCACTGTAAAAACCCTTCAATTAATCCTTTTATAGTTTTTGCCTACGGGCAATGGTGGTCTTGAAATCGCCACACACACTTTCACCACTTCAGCCCCCTGCTTAAGACCTGGAACCTTCTGAAAAACACTTATGTCCTCAAATGGATCATTTTGACTGTTACTAGAGCTTGGCTGCAACTGTAAATTACTGTGAAAAGATTCCTAAAAATGATTGGAAGGAAAAAGGAAGTTATAACTCCTCACTACGTCACACTTGTGAAGGACATGAGAGTTTCATTTATGAAGATTTGATGCGGTGTAGGTCAAAATACATTTGTAACATTTTATAATAAATCCGAATAAACTGCCAGTTAGGAGCAATTTTGCATTAAAAATTAATTAAATGATGCTCATGGTAGAGTATGGCAATACCACATTGTGAGCTTAGAATTATAAGGTTCTATCTCCACTCTTGGTTCGAAATTGAGTTTTTGACAATCTGATCCATTAGGTGTTTATTAATGCCTGGGTGGTGTTATTTTTGTAAAAAAAAAAAAAAAAAAGATTAATAGATAAAGCTATAATAGAACATTATACTCCATAACAGTTTTGCCAGCTGGGATGTAAAAACATTGATGCTCAGAACTACCCTGAACGGAGATAGAACCTTATAATTGTAAGCTCACGACATGCTTGAACATTAAACAGTTATATAAACAGTACATTTTTGAAATGCGGTTCAATTAATGTTCCATACATCAAATAATCATGTGAAATATGTCAGTTTACAAAAAACATATTGAGCTGCACAATTGTTTTCAACTGTGATTTCTGAAGGATCACCTGACACTTTGCCTTTAAATATGTATCTTCCAACAATGATAACCTGAAATCAGGAACATTGGGGACCAGCCAAAAAAGTGTGTGTGTGTGTGTGTGTGTGTGTGTGTGTGTGTGTGTTTACCAGGTGACTGCCTTTTAGAGAGAAGCCATTTTGGAAATTTCTCAGTGTACCATCTGTGCCTGTCAAAATGATGATTGATGATCTTAAAATCTGAATATGAATATATATATATATATATATATATATATATATATATATATATATATATATATATATATATATATATACATATGAAAGTATGGAAATTAAGTTGGTTATGGCAGTAGTGAAAAGTTACTTTTAATAGCAGTCCATTTGGAACTGAAACTACATGAGACTGGGGAACTATCCCCATGAGAGATTTGGATTAGCTCTTTTTCTCCTGACTTTTCTTTGTGAGCATGTAATGTAGATTTTTGCATTTATCAAGGATCATTGAAACAATCTGAGATGCCATCTGCTAACTGCAAACACAGAGATATAATAAGAGTCCCCTCAGGCAGACAGACTGAAAGCGCAATCATGTCCGTCATGCTGTACAGCAGCCGGGAGTGACTATGGCCTGAATGGCGACTGACCATGAAGGTGGTGAAGGGGCAAAATAAAGTTAATCCCAAAACTGTCAGAACATTAACAATGATTTATTTGTGCAGACACATTTAACCAAAGCTCCCTACAAAAGAACAACTAAGCTTGCAGAAAATATAACATTTTAAGGTTGATGGGAACAATGTAACTGTAGAGGGCAAAGTAATTTAGTATATGTAAGGGGCTCAGTATAAGTTCAAACTGTTAAGCTCAGCATTTGTGGCATAATGTTGATTTCAGAACAAAAAAAAAGGAAAAAAAATAGCAACTCATCTCTTTTTCCTTTAATTGTGTTTTTTTAATGTGAAGCTTATTTTAGAATAGCATATTAATTCATGTTTTAAAGGGTTAATAAGGTAATAAGTGTTCCCTTTCGTTGTCACTTCCAAGTTCTGTCGAATGACAGCGAATAGCAAAACCCCATGCGTTGTCATCCGACAACAGGGAACGTAGGGTTACATCCATAACATTCCCTTTCGTTGTCACTTCTCAAGTTCCGTTAGATCCTACGCATCCTCGTATCTGACGACTGTACTATCGAGTTTATCCTGAATGGACATTTCTGACTATAAAGGTAAGAATGAAATTGTGACTTCTTCATTCAATTGTCATATTTAAAATTGTTCCTCTCAAACACTGATTTTACTGTTTATACAAGGCTCAGTGTTTCATGGACTGCCCAAAGGAAGCAAACATGAGTACGCAATTGGAAGCGCAATCATGTCCGCCATGCTGTACAGCAGCCGGGGAGTGACTATGGCCTGAATGGCGACTGACCATGAAGGTGGTGAAGGGGCAAAATAAAGTTAATCCCAAAACTGTCAGAACATTAACAATGATTTATTTGTGCAGACACATTTAACCAAAGCTCCCTACAAAAGAACAACTAAGCTTGCAGAAAATATAACATTTTAAGGTTGATGGGAACAATGTAACTGTAGAGGGCAAAGTAATTTAGTATATGTAAGGGGCTCAGTATAAGTTCAAAACTGTTAAGCTCAGCATTTGTGGCATAATGTTGATTTCGAAACAAAAACAAAGGAAAAAAAATAGCAACTCATCTCTTTTTCCTTTAATTGTGTTTTTTTTATTTATTGTGAAGCTTATTTTAGAATAGCATATTAATTCATGTTTTAAATGGGTTAATAAGGTAATAAGTGTTCCCTTTCGTTGTCACTTCCAAGTTCTGTCGAATGACAACGAATAGTCGAAAACCCCATGCGTTGTCATCCAACAACAGGGAACGAGGGTTACATCCATAACATTCCCTTTCGTTGTTACTTCGAGTTCTGTTCAGATCTTACGTATCCTCGTATCGTACGACTGTACTATCGAGTTTATCCTGAATGGACATTTCTGACTATAAGGTAAGACTGAAACGGTGTCTTCTTCACTCAATTGTCATATTTAAAATTGTTCCTCTCAAACACTGATTTTACTGTTTTATACAAGGCTCAGTGTTTCACTGGACTGCCCAAAGGAACAAATATGAGTATGCAATTGACCTATGGCTAAGCCACGCCCTCAAACGCGATGAGCCAATCACAGTGCGCAGCTAACCCAATACACTTGGACATTCTCTGCTTCCACGTCCATTGAAATGCATTGCAGTTAGTCAGTTTTCATTCGTTTTTCTTGTCATTTTAAGTTTAAAATGGTCAAACAGTGTGCATGGGGTACATGCAACTCCGAAACTAGGTTCCCGAGAGGCTGGGCGACGGTGTGTGTGTTTTGTACCCTTTCCCAAGCCACATCTCAACCAAGATAAATATCTGGATAAAGTTATGCGATTAAGTAATGCGCAGACCACAACACCAACTAAATGTTGATTAATTAAACAAGGATGTCTACATCTGTTCTAAGTTAAGTCAACAACGTATTTGAACGTTATCTTTAAAATCTCTAACGTAATGTTGGGCTAACGTTAGACTAACATTAGAAAGTGTTAACGTTAGCTTCTAGCTGTGGTGTACATCATGTCACATAGCTTCATTAGCGTATCTGTAAATAACCGAGATAACAAATGTTAACAATGTTGTGTTGAATGATTCATGTAAATACTGTAGCACTAAACGGTAATGGAAACAATATGCGGTTTATCACGTTTACAATGTGACCTATACATTTTTGCCTGGAGCATTTCATCGACCTTCTCAATAATAAAATTATTAATATGACCCTCCAATGCATGGTTAAGGCCCTTTAGGAGACTTCAAGATGATATATAATCTTTCTTTCTCCAAAAATCACCAATTACCTCCTGTGAAATGTCTCCTACTGTGACAGCTGCCATAGCGCCTGTCCCCGAATGTGTGAGTAAGTAGAGGGGGCGTAGCTTATCCATAGGTCAATTGGTAACATTCTAACACTGCATTGTTCCACACTGTACACGTCTGTCACCGCAATGCAGGGTTAATGCGTAAAAGTTTCATAACCCCGGGTAAAAAGCGGTGCTAAGCCCGCTTCTAAATTACAAGTGTGAAACGTTCCATTATCCGGGGTTAAAAGTTGTGTTTAGAATCACGATAACCCGGGGTTAAGCGCAGTGTGAAAACCTCTAGTGAGAAATACAGATGCAAAACGGGACTGTGAAGTGAATGGAACTGTTATAGTACCACACTGCTATGTAAAAAGGCTTAGTAGACAGTCACTCAATGTTGTCAAGCATACTCAATTTCAAATAAATCAATGAACTTTCTCAGGGCATCAATGAGTCTCTGGGCTTATTTCAGGCTCATGTCCAAAAGCAGTCCCAAAGCTTCTACATCCTGGAAGGGGGATGGATTGGACAGCAGACATGTCTCCAGCTGCCCCTCCCAGAAGCACATGCTCCATGAGCATCTTGGGCCCGATTCAAATAAAGGGGCTGCGTGCCAACGACATTAAGCATGTGTTTATTGCTTTTAATGAAAGCCAAGGGGAGACAAATAAATCCTCAAAGGCTAATCTGTTATTGTTGCCTCCTGGTGGGCTGTGAAAGTGACCAAGACGTCACAGAGAAGTGGACACTGATAGATAAACATTGGACTTTTTTTTACATTGATCCTGTCCCCAATCCAATTCTTAATAACAATCAAATCTAAGAGCAGAACTCAATGCCAAATCCCAAAACCCAATTGTAAAATTGGCACTGGCCAACCAGAAGCATGTGAGGCGCAATACAGAAGTGTTTTAGGGAGATTTAGTGGGGGTTGTATTATACTGGTCACCATTGTAGGAGGCTGTTGACATCTCTCTCAAGCACTGGCTGATTCAAGTGCTGTGCCAGCGATGGCTCGCTCATTACCCCACTGCATACTGTATATTAACAGTCAAGCGTGGGGATTTCTGCCTCTCAACACATCATCTGCTTGCTCTCTCACACTCCCACTCGCCTCTGTGCTTTGCTCTCTTTGCTTTCTTCCTTTTGATCCCCTCTCCTCTTAATTCATTACAGATAAAGGAGCCCCCACAATGGATCTGTCCAGTTTAGATAAAGACAATAGAGGAGCAAGGTGGAGAGAAAGCAATGGTTCAGTTATTGTACAAAAGGCACAGCAATGCCATAATTAGCCACAGTTCTACACAGACTAGCATCTGTTTTGCATTCAACAATCAACGTGACGATCATGAAACGATTTTTTTTAACATATTGTTTATAACAAGGTATTTTGATGTATGTTCCAGTTGATTTGTACATATATGCAAAGACATTTGCCGTGCTTTGATGTTCACTGTATGGAGGAGGAAAAAGACATTTGATATTTTTTTTTTTGTGTTCATTATCCATTTTGGAAAAACGACCTCTTTTAAGTGAATGCCTATGCACTTCCAAAATATAAACAAGACCATTTTTAATGATTTCCAACATGCTACTTGCCGCTAAATTAATTATGCACATTTGTGTGGCATGATTGAGGACTCTGAGAGGGATATTAACAACATCACTTATTTCAGCTGAAGAGCTATTGACCTCCTCTGCTTTCCTTTCTTATTTACTATTATGACAGCTGGCTGTCACTCCTCCTTCCTCAACCTCAGCCAATCATGTCGCCCCGCTGAAGCTGTTACAGCCAATGGGCTATTGATTAACTGTCTTTGTTACTCCTCTGATGAGATTTAGGATGATGCGATCGAGATCACTGTGGAAGAGGAGGACGAACAGCAGTAATAAATATTTATTAAAGGGGGGGTTGACTGCTTTTTTTCTTTGCATGATTGTATTTATGGGGTGCAATTTAACATGTATTCATGGTTTTTCTTTTTTAAAAGTCTTATTTTTCATAAACTTCACCTTTATTGTCAGCCGCGCTCTCCTCTGTCCACTGAACGAGCGGTTCACTTCCTGATTCTATGAAAACACTCCCTCAGAAACACGTGGCGGGCTCAGATTGGTTAGTTTGGGCCGGTGTGTTGTGATTGGCTAAACTGTCGCACATGTTGTCCGGAAGATTAACGCCCATGACCTTTACTGGCATGTCATGAGCTCCGGTCGCAGATGTAAATATGTGTTCGAACTGCAGTATCAGTTTCAGGTAGAATCAGACGGAGAAAGCCGCGATGAAGAGAGTTAAACAGAACGTCACCACACACGGCTCTTACTAAACGTTTCTGAATGATAATTTGCTAAATTTTTTAACTTTATACACGTTTGTTTTACACAATAGCATCTGACTGGCAACAATAGCAACTGACTGGCTACTAATGTTATACTCAAACAACATTGGCATGTTTACGTTCTTGATCAAATAAAAAAAACGTCATAAAGCATATATACAAGAAAAATATGTTTAAAACATTAGTACTAATATAGAAAATTCAGGTCAGAACTGCTTCATGTTTTAGTAACAGTTTCTTGTTGAATCGGTGTTGAACTCGCTAGATTACGATTGTCATTTTTAGGAACATAATCAAACATAAATTGTATCCATTGTTGAAGAAGATAGTGGCCATAGGAAGCCCGAACACAGAAGACCTGACAGCTGCGTGAACAACACACTTGACGAGTCGACGTGCCTCAGAAATATGCACATTGCACATGCCTTTTTCTGCATATTCTGAGGGAGTGGTTGATGCAAATGTGTGGGTTAGTGACGTACCATAGCCTAGCTGTAGTCCCAATCGAGTCTGTTTTTGTAGGCAATTATACTTCCTGATTTTTAAAAGACGATATCTCTGCTTACACTGAACTTTCAGCGCTGCAACTTTGCAGATACTGTTCATGCACCAACAGCAACATTACACACTATTTAAAATGAAAAAAGTGAAATCACAGTCAACCCCCCCTTTAATTTAGTCATTGAATTTATCATGCAGATTGGTTTAAATCTCTACTGAAATGTGTTAAAAAAGTGAATTAATTTTTATGATGGTTTGATAATGGAATACATAAGACAATCACTCTTACAAATTCATAAAATTAACAAACTTTTTTCTTTCTTTTTTTCTGTTTCACCACTGAGAAAATTCACCAAACAGTACAATGATTCTACCATGGTGTTTTGGACATTGAACTGATTTTGATATACACTATACTGAATTGTTTTTGAATTTTTTGGAATTTTTGTAATTAATGTGGTAACAACCAGGGTATAAGTGCTAACACTTTCAATATAAACCCATCCGGAGCTGTACAGCAGCTGCACGTTTTACTGCAAGTAATCAGACTGCAGTTTCAGATCTGCACCTGGGCATCAGGCCAGCATCACAGACAACCTCTCTGCTCTTCTCCTCAATTGCATCCGTTTATCAATAAGATCCACACGGGTGCTCTCTGGTACGGGAACACAGAACAAGATTGGGAAAAGGGAAGGATTAGATGAGACGTGAATGCAGAGTCGTCATGAGTATTCACACTGCATCGCATGTCATCGCATGAAACATGCCTGTTACGCAGCACATACACGTATAGAGTATTCCTCTGAGACTGCAAAAACAGACAGAACCAGCCTTCACTCATACACGTATCTCCTGTTCACATTGCTGTGTCTTATTTTTCCTCAGATTCTTAACCTTTTGCCAGTCCCTTTGGGGTGTGTATGTGAGTGCATGAGTGGGTGGTAGTAGATTAGTTCAGCGGGAGTGGAGGGGATGAGGTTAGGGAGGTTACAGAGTTAATACCTCTGTGTTCAGGGGTTTCTCTGTGATTCTCTCATCTCACTGGGGGAGTGAAAAAAGAGTCACTTAAGACAAAGATAAAGAAAGAGACTGAGAAATGGAGAAAGAGAGGAGGGTGGGAGGGGACAGACAATGTAACTCAAAGTCTCTCGCTCAAGAATGGGTGTCTGCTCTTATTTAGGATGGCCTGTCTGGAGAAATGTCAATGAATGCTGACAGAGCAAGACCCAGAGCGCTGTTTTAAGATGAGCGTGGCCTTCGGTCTGATAAATCAACTGAAAGTTTCATGATCGTCATGTTCTTTAACTCACCCAAGTTCAAGAAGAAACACAAAAGAAAAACTTTTTTCCATGCAAGTACAACAAATGGGACTTCCGAGCTTTAAAGGGATAGTTCAGTTTGAAATTAATTTTTGATATGTTTTAGCTTACCTCAAGGGCATCCAAGATGTAGGTATCTTTGTTTCCACAGTATTTTCAATTTTGACATTTTCCAGTCAAACCGTTCTTGTCTGTCAGTCATATAATGCAGGTATAGGTGGTCCACCAGAGCATGCACAGAGAAGTCAAAATCAAACATGATTTAATGAATCGTAAATGTAAGTACACATTGATGGCCTACGACATGAAACAAGCGGTTTTGTGTGAGAAAACTAACAGTATTTATATCGTTTTTACCTCTTGTTAACAGCAATGTCCAACTGAACTGAATCAGATGTCTAACTGAACCGAACTGAACCATGTCCAACGGTTCCGCCGTAAGGGATCTCGCTCGTGCTTACATCATTACCTCATTGGTTACACAGAGATTTCGGAAGTATTACCTTTCACTGTGAAGATCTAAACATATTTAGATATACAGGAAATCGCAATAGAAGACGTATTTCGATATATCTAAATATGTTTAGTGAAAGGTAAAACTTCCGAAATCTCTGTTTAAGAGATACTTCCGGCAGAACGTTGAGACATGGTTCAGTTCGGTTCAGTTAGACATCTGATTCAGATCAGTTTGACATGGCTGTTAACAAGAGGTAAAACCGATATAAATACTGTTAGTTTTCTCACACAAACCGCTCGTTTTAGTGTCTTAGGCCATCAATGTGTACTATCAAAGTCATTAAATCATGTTTGATCATTTCTGTGCATGCTCTTTAATGTGGACCACCTATACCTGCATTATATGACTGACAGACAACAACTGGCTTAATCCGAAAAATGACAAAATTGAAAATACTGTGGAAAACAAGACACCTACATCTTGAATGCCCTTGAGGTAAGCTAAAACATATCAAAAATTAATTTCAAAGTGAACTATCCCTTTAAGAAAGACACAAAACAAATTCATCTATCGAAACAGATTCAAAACGCATAAACTAATTAGTTCAGCTGAAGAGCAGCGGTAAGGATATTTCATCCAAAAATCATTTACACACCCTCAGGTCATTCCAAACCTGTATGACTTATTTTCTATTGTGGAATAGAAAAAAAAAAAAATATATATATATATATATATATATATTTTTTTTTTTTTTTATTATTTTTGAAAAATGTCTCATTGCTTTTGTCCATACATTCAGTGGCCATTAAAGCTGTTTGGTTACCAACATTTTTCTAAATATCTTCTTTGGTGTTCCACAGAATCAAGAAAATCATACAGGTTTGGAGCGACATGAGCATGAGTAAAACCTGAACTTTATGAGTATATTGACTACTTTTAAGTTGTTTTTTTTTAATAGGGCTTTTACATTCTTTTTAACTGACAAAGACAATTTAGCGTCAGGTCACGTCAGTAAAGGTCCGTATCAGCCGACTCTCAGCTGATACATGTCTACCTATGGGAATCCTTCTTCAGTATTATCAGCAGCTATCGCATATCTCAGGAGCTAATTACCCTTCCTCCATCCCCAGCTCCTCCTCTCGTCAGTCAGGATTTGGCATTCTGATTCCCCCTGAATCAGACTTAAATTCTCTAATTATGTCGTACATTAAAATGAGTTAATGACATCTGCAATACATTCATGTTGGTTCTGTTAAGTTTACCCTAGGGAGGGTTATTGCTGCTCTCTCTGCTCTTATCCATGCTAGGCTGCATGGATGCGCAGGGACATATAGCCCAGAACAGAAACATACCACCAATCCTAACTGTCAATCATATTTGACGATAATGGTCCTGACAGAAATGACCATTACACTGTTATAAATGTCTAATTTAGTCTTTCAAAAGAGTCAAAATGAGAGATTTTTTTTAAGGTGAACAACCACTTTAAAAATTAAAAGGAATTTCTAAACCCCTGGTGAAAGTATTGGCACATTCTTTTTTTTTTGTGAGGAACAATACTCTCTCAGTGATAATACAAATCAGTTTCTGTCTCCTGAGAGCAAAAAACTCATAGGCAGCAAAGCATGACAGAGACGACTTGAGGAGAGCGAGAGAGAAAAAATTACCTTGCTAAACAAATCAAATTACGTTTGCATCCTACTATTCTTATAAAATTGTAGTGATTATAGTATCAACATCATAACATGATCATGACATTGTTTTTTAAAGAGCCCACCAATGTTTTTTCGAAGAAAAATACATTGCAACTCTTAAAAAAATATAGAAGTCCGACATCCGCCTGTTAGAGGCCGTCTGAGGCAAAACATCCGCTTCATCTTCCCCCACAGAGCAGCACCACACTGGGGCAAGAGGGGACTCTGAGCGGCCCCATTCATTATTAATCAGCTAATTAAAAGAGGTTCACTCCCCCTATCACACAGCAGATGATGAATGGAGAGGGAAAGACTAGAAAACAGGACAAGTCCCCTGAGGAAGCAGGAAGAAAGTGAGAGAGACCAAATGGGGGAAGTGGGAATGAGATGCATCTGAGATGTGAAATGGACCTTGAGTAAACAAACAGCAAAGTTTCTTCTCATTTCAAGAAACTGAATACTTATACGATAGAATATTAGGAAGACAAGTGAGAGTAAGAACCTTATGCATACTCAAAATAACTTTATGCATACTCAAATCTGAGTGTAAATAGTGACACAGTGTAGATATCAAATACTAAAACTGAATAATACTGAAACTGAAAGTTTAAAAGTGCTATATGTAACTTTTCTTCTAAAATTAATCCTTATTGCCTGTGTGAAGGGGTTGTATTTACACATTACAATGATCCACTTGTCGGGTTTTGCTATTACCTCTGAAGGCCAGTATTCCTATTCCTAAGTCTTCGGGTCGGATTTCCTGTGAAATCCATCGGATGTGACGTGCATGCGCACTCCCAAGCCTCTCTCCTTTTTACAGTCTATGTAACGGCACTGCAGCTAATGAAATGAGTCTGATAACACCAAAAAACTCAAAACACAAACTCCACATAGATAAAAAACAAAAAAAATTATCTGCTGAAGTTTGTCAGGCCAAACGCGAATCGGATCAACTTAGGACGAAAAATGGATCAGATCGTTTGAATTATGGAGAGACCTCCGCTATTTTTATTGTGATAAGTTACAAGTTTTCAGATATGCTGAAATAATGGTAAACTGTAATGAAATAGCAAGGTAAACTACAACATATATCAGACATGAAATGAATACAAAAGACTGTTCCAGGATAACAAAAAGTTGGTGCTTTAGAATGTAACTTTTATTTTATGTACTAGATCTACTGACTAACGTCACTCATCCCACTACTGTCATATTTTTATTATACACATTTCCAGACATGTGCAGTACAGTAATGTTACTATCTACGATCTTACTGTTACTGAAAGTCTAGTTCACTAACCGTTTTCATTATCATATTATACATTCACCTATGTTGACAGTGCTGATTGTGAAAGATCCACGAATAGTGAAATGCCTTATGCATGGACCATTAGTTCAACAGCAAGCTGATAAAAGTCTCTCCTATTACGGTAACAATGCAGTGGTAGAACAAGAGTTTCCAGCATGCTTTCTCTGTTGAAAGTCTCAGTGTGAACAGTACCATGAGTGCACGCTCTTGTGTTCAAGCATGCGCAAAAGCACGAGCGCTCTTGTAAAAATCGGTTGCAATCTGAAACCTCACCGATAGAGGCAGCTAAAAAATACATAGAGCACCTTTAAAGCAATATTTTACAAGGTGAAAACAAGGTGCACCTAAGCTAAAATTCAGCCTTTCCATCACATAAATAAATTGTTTATACTTTATTTTTAATCAAATAAATTGTCTTAATGAGCAGAAGAGCAGAAGAGAATTATCTTTTTTATTCAAAAATATAAAAAATGTATATTCTATATTGTACTGCCGTACATCAATACACATGAATACACATTAGTACATTTACATTATTTTATGTATTATGAACAAAAAATGAACACCAATATGTTCACATATTAGTAGGGCTGTGCAAAAATGAATTGCGATTAATTGCATCCAAAATAAAAGTCTGTGTTTACATAATATATTTGTGTGTGCTGTATATAATTATTTTGTATATATAAATACCTATGCATGCATATTTAAGAATTATTTGCACTTAAATTCTGTATATATATGAAGAGTTCAGATGCAAAAGCCTCTAAGTGCTATTTGAAATTTTCTTCTAAAATGATCACTTTTATCAAGCTTGTATTAAGTTCAGTAATTTCACTTAAATAGCAATGAAGATTACCTATTAATTGTCATTTAAGTGAAATTACTGAACTTAAATATACAAGCTTGATAAAAATGGTCATTTTAGAAGAAAATTTCAAATGGCATTTAGAGGCTTTTGCATCTGAACTCTTCATATATATATATATATATATATATATATATATATATATATATATATATATATATATATATATATATATATATATATATATATATATACATAATCTATATTATATACATATTTTATATATGAATAACACATTTTCTTAAATATATGTAATGTAAACACAGACTTTTATTTTGGATGTGATTAATCGCAATTAATTTTTGCACAGCCCAACATATTAGTATTAACCTATTACTAAACGCTGTCAAAAGACTACCATTGTTACATACCTGTCTTTTTTTCCCCGGTTTTGTATTGTACGTGTATGTTCTGCTCCCCTTTTCCAGTGTTTCACCCCAGTGATTTGTTCTTGTTCCTTTTGTTTATGTTGTTTGTGTTGCCTTGTTTGTTCCCATATTTACCCTTGTTTGTTTCCATGACTACTATCAAATTCACCTGTCCCTTGTCAGCCCCTTGTTATCTTGTGTATTTTAACCCCAATGTTTTGTCCTACATGGCTGTTTTCCCTATTCCTAGATGTTGTGCTCCTTGTGTTTTAGTTCTTTTGTTAATAAATATTATCACTGCAATTGAATCTTCTCTCCTGCATCTTTAAAGCTTGTTACAAGCATAATACCACCGCATTATTTTCTTATAAGAGAACTTTGCATTTTACTGCCTGAGAAAAAAATTGGCCATCACTGCACATAAAAATTGAAACTCAAGCACTATTCCAAGTTCTCTAACACTCTATGGCCGTATCTAATTCACAGCAACATTGCAGCATGTTTGTCTGCAATTCCGCCATCATGCAGACTTTTCCCATAGGTCCGAGAGAACTGCACATCTCCTCTTTAATTACGAGCCTTTTATATAACACACACACACGCACACACACAGCTCAACCTGCTTCCTCAACTTAAAAACTAATTAAGCCACAGGAGGGAGCATGCTCCAGTTTTTTCCTCCTCAGCCATGTGATATGAGAGAGAGTGAAAGAGCCCTGGCATCTGAAGAAGAGGATGAGGCAGACAACGTGCCCAAACGTGCCCAAAGATCATGCTTTGAAATGCATTACTATGTTTTTTTTGTGTCCAGAGGGAATGGCTTCCTATATATCCTACAACTACAAAAAGCATTTAGAATGGAATTAGTATATTCAGCTGAGTCAGCTTCATATCTAATAATTAATAATAGTAATAATTTGTTACATTTATAAACCGCTTTTTCTGGGACCTCAAAGCAATTCACATATGGAAGGGGGAATCTCCTCAACCACCACCAATATGCCTGAACATATGCCTGCAGGAACCACATGGCAAAGGAACAACTCAAACCCATGCCAGTCAAGTTATTTGAAACAGAGGGGGATCAGAGTCGACTGGTATAATGATTAGTTTATAGCGCTTTTAAAGGACTACATTAACAGAGAAGAAAATTTCAAAGTATTTTCTAGACAGACAGTGGCGTAGTATCCAATGGGTGGGATGTGAGCAGAATGGGTGTTAGGCTGCCAATGCTCACTATCCTCCACAGACATCCCCTCATGCCTGTGCTTCCTTCTGATCTCCACATCCAGAATGATGTCTTGAACTAGACACAAGACTCAACATTCCTCCTTTACCTTCCTAATTATCTCCAAACAGCTGTTTCCATATTTCAAAATATGCATTCACATGCATAAACAAATAAACATGTTTTGTCATTTTAAAAGGGGTTTTTCAAAGCATCTGAGAAGAGACTTTGCAGTTTTGTGAAGAGATATGCATATTATTATCCACGTAAGCTTGTGTTTGAGGCTATTACTCAAAAGAGGTGCTATTTTACAACACATTAGCCCAACTGTATACCTCTCAGATGCCTGAAATGAGTGCTGACCAGGGTGCCATTAGCAGGAGACATTCCTATTGTCATTAAGCCTTATTCTGTAGATGTGTTAATGTCATTTTATGACAGATCTTTTCACATAGCAATGCTTTCATGCCAGTATAGCTTCATTGATGCGGAAAGAGAGTAATTGCATGGCTCCCCAAAAATGCATTTAATGGGAGAAAACTTTCAATAATGTTGAGTTTGACATTTCAAGTCTTGAATTGGTCCTCCTTAAGTATTAAATATTTGTCCTTAACAGCTCTTTTTCCATTGTGGTAAAATCACAATTTGATACCATTGCTACACAACAACACTGTTTAAAAGCCTTATAATAGTATACCAAGGCTTATAGCAATTTACCAAGGAATTACCATCTCATACCATCATTGTAATAGGATGCTTTCATTTAATTGTTTGTATATGAGGGTGTTAATATAAAAATTGTTATGGCCAGTAAATGATCAATATTAACATTTATTGATTAAATAAATAAATAAATAAATAAAACAAATACTAATTTTAAACGATGCAAGTGAATTTAAGCCTCACAATGTTGTAATCTGCAATACGAAACTTAAATGTTAATTTTGAGATTTGCTAATGATTACTTTAGTTTTTGTTTTATTAAGATTAAAATGGGTGTTAGATGACAGAAAAACGTAATCCAAATGTAAAAATGGAGGAATTAAGCTTTCACATTAGAAGAATTGAGTTGTGGTCACATTAGCGATATTTTGGCACAATTTAGTGGACAAAAAGGCTCATTACCCATTATCAATACTATAGCAATACATTAATCAAGTCACTTTCAAACCAAACAGCTTTCTTTTGGTCAACAATGCGAATTTGAACTCTTGCGAAATCAAACTACACCTTTAAATTATAGGGATGTGCATTTGTGACCATTTTTTAGATTGAATATTAAAAAAAAAAAAAAAAAAAAGTACTTGGGGGTGTTGCGTATTACATGTCTATCAAAATATGACAAGAAAATAAACACTGCTATCATCAATAATGCATAAATATTTAAAAAAAGAAACACCTAAAGGAGGAACAGCTGCATGAGGTAAGGCTGAAGAGTGGATGAACACCAGTAAACTGAATCCTGTTTTGTATAACATATCCTATATAAGATTAATCAGATATCATTGATACACAACATAAATGTAACATTACAACTTGTATCTGCACAAAAGAACACTAATACAAGTGAACTAAGCCAGAAAGTGTTACTCCCATTGTGGATGTACTCTTCTCGTAACAACGTGCTAAAACAGAGATTAAGCACAAATAATTCACAACATTCTATAGTGTTCTCATTATAATGTTACATATATGGAAGATTGACGCTGCACATATCTCAATTTATTTCCATTTATTTATTTAACTGTTGAAAAAAATATAACAAGAAAAAAAAATGACAATGCTGGATTAATAATATTATCACGAATGTTGTTGTTGTTTTTTTATAAAAAGGAAAAGAAACCCTTGATAAAGTATCAAATAACCCAATCATAGTCATGATTGTCAACATGCTGTTAGAGCTGTGAGGAGTGAAAGAACACTGCATAAACTGCAGCGCTTTGCTAGCAGGTTAATAAACTCAACCAAACGCATCAGAGATTAATCAGATAGGCTACATACAAAACAAAAGTCATATTACAACTTACATCGCACAAAAATGATGCAAATGTGCACTTGAACTTGACCATGCTTATCTGAATGTGTAACTCCCATTGTGGATGTGAACTACACGGGCAACTAAAGCACTAAGAATTTACAACATTACATTACAATAATGTTCCCATTATAATGTTTTATATATGTTGCAGTTTGGTGCTGCATATGTTTCACTTTATTTCGCCAGTTTGTAATTAAGTGTGCTGTCATAACGCTAACCAATTAGACCTCAGGTACCACCCTAAATACCACAATAACCAATCAGACCTCAGGTACAACCCTAAATACCACAATAACCAATCAGACCAGGTACAACCCTAAATACCACAATAACCAATCAGACCTCAGGTACAACCCTAAATACCACAATAACCAATCAGACCTCAGGCACAACCCTAAATACCACAATAACCAATCAGACCTCAGGTACAACCCTAAATACCACAATAACCAATCAGGCCTCAGGTACCACCCTAAATACCACAATAACCAATCAGACCTCAGGTACCGCCCTAAATGCCACAATAACCAATCAGACCTCAGGTACCACCCTAAATACCACAATAACCAATCAGACCTCAGGTACCACCCTAAATACCACAATAACCAATCAGACCTCAGGTACCACCCTAAATACCACAATAACCAATCAGACCTCAGGTACCACCCTACATACCACAATAACCAATCAGACCTCAGGTACCATCCTAAATGCCAAAATAACCAGGAAAAAAATAATGTCACAGCAATCATTGCTTTCTTGATTAGATCGTCGCTGTCACGTCCGAAGAACATGGGTACTCATACACATTCCTACTTTACAATATCAACAAATTTAAATGATCAGCTAATCAATATGGTACCAATGTATCATGTAATGCTACTTTTTTGTAAGATTGGTCTGAGAGCTTAAGAAGAATCAGCAAGAGAAAGAAAGAGAAACACAGAGCGTAAGTAATTGTTCGGGCGGTATTGAGAGCTCACGAGGCAGTCATTCGTATTATTGTCTATTACACCTGCACAACAAATTCATCTGCAACCAACCGGCAATCGGCCGCACATATGCTCAATGCTTCATGCTTTATCTAGCCCATTAACTCCAAGCAGATTCCTGAAGTATTGGTCTAGAGACATTTAGTCCATTGCATCCATTACACTTGTTGTGTTAGTTGGTCACCATGATTGACTTGATTATCAAAAACATGTCTGGTGCAAATACTTTGCTTCCTAAAAAGCAAATGCTCATAACAGGAAAGTATAGATGGCTGTTGTTGAATACAATTGTATGACTTGTGAACCACACTATGACTATAACGTAATAGGTGTGTAATAGTAAAGTCAGCAGTGAAAAAGATGTACTGAGGTTTTGCTTGAGATGTTACATGGTTCCCCTCCAGCAGGACTCCACAGTTCGCAGTAATAGGTCATCCTGAGGCTGTTAGCTCTCTGCCTCCCCCAACTGTGAACCTGTCAGACAACTCAGCCTGCAGCGAACACAACACATACACACACACACACACACAAACTCATTTTAACATGCTAAAATGCAAGCCTGAATTTTCATCTGAAAACTTCAGTATCTAACATTTGAATGTCCATTTTCCGACAGATGCGTCAATTAAAATAGTAACTGATGATATTAAAAAATATCACAATTACTAATTTTACTACTGTAAAACTATAAACGAATAAAAAGAAACTGTGAGATGGATTTTTTTACTAAACAACCAGCAATGCCAGCATGTATTCATATACTACCATGGCAGATTATCCCTTAAGGCTTTTTAAATTTCTTTCAAAGGTTGTCCACTTGTATGCCTTTGTTTTTAAAACATCTAGAGTCGACCCCCTTGTATTAGAACAGCAGTAGAGCTGCCCGAGGCTTTTCAATGCTGGTATATTAGTTATGAGAATTTTCCGTGTACAGTAAAGGACGTTCCTACTGTACTCCTGCTGTGAGGGGAATTCTGGGCTTCTGTTCTTACGTAAGCGGTCAAAGTCTGGAACACCTCATTACTCTCTCTATGATCTGAGCAAGGACCCCTTCCTCAAGGATCCATGAAGTGGGCCAAAGCATCCATCAAGGAGGCCCAGAACTGAGACGAGCTCAGAGGCTCACAGGCCTGACTCAGGAGACCGGGTGGCATTCCCTAGGGTCCCGCAGGGAGATACAAAACACAGCATGGAGGATGAAGCCTGCTTTTCTGCCTGGATAATACAGTACACGTCCATTTTAGCTTTGTATTTTATTCAGGTTACAGACAGACAGACAGATAAGCCCCTTTAACACAGCGTGTTGATCCGGGAAATTGGCAGGAAATTGCAAGAATGCCTTCTGTGTGAACGCAAAACACGACCCGGGATTAATACCGGCATCGATGTCGGGTTGGGGACCTAGTAACATTGCCGGAGTCAGTCCCGGAACATGCACTGTGTGAACAAAAGCCAGTAGCAATGCTGTAAGGGGTGTGTCATAGTGATGACGCTCGTGCCATCGCACCACTCTGTTGCTTAGAGGAATGTTTGTGTTCGTCATCAACAAAGAAAGGACGAACAAATGTCTGCAAACTGGAACGAAGCAGAGACCAGGAGCTCTATCCGCGCTGAAGCTGAGATCGTTCACCAGCTTTGTGGAATGGTGTGTGTGTGTACATGTTTCGACACTGTCCGTTACACGTCTCATCCTGACATCATCCCGCACTCATAGATCCCGGAAAATCACTGGCAGTGTGAATGAACAGAAATCAAACAATCCCGGGACAAATGCCGGGTCACAATATCCATGTATTTTCCCGAATCTCTATGTGAAAGGGGCAATAGATAGATAGACATTGTTGTAGTCGACACCAGCTTACTCGAGTCTGAGTCGAGACTTCAAGACCAAAGACAGTTGAGTCTGAGTCAAGACCAAGACCAAAGGCAGTTGAAGTCCGAAGTCAAGACACGAGACCAAAGGAGAGTTCGAAGTCCAAGTAGAATCAAAGTAAGACCGAGACCAAAGGAAGTCGAGTCCAAAGTCAAGACTCGAGACCAAAAGGGAGCTCGAGTCCGAAGTCAAGACCCGAGACCAAAAAGGGAGTCGAGTCCGAGTCAAGACTCGAAGACCAAAAAGGGAGTTGAAGTCCAGAGCCAAGACTCGAAACCAAAAAGGGAGTGGAGTCAAAGCCAAGACTCGACACCAAAGAGAGTTCGAGATCCGAAGTCGAGACCAAAGGCAGTTGAAGTCCGAAGTCAAGACTCGAGACCAAAGGGAGTTGAGTCCGAGTCAAGACCAAGACCAAAGGCAGCTCGAGTCTGAAGTTCAAGACCGAGACCAAAGGCAGTCGAGTCGAGTCAGACAGACCAAAGCAGTCGAGTCCGAGTCAGAGTCCGAGGGAGTCAGTCGAGGGTCTCAAGTCCGAAGTCAAGACCGAGACCAAAGGGAGTTCGAAGTCAAGACCGAAGATCAAAAAGGGAGTACGAGTCCGAAGTCAAGACCAAGACCAAAGGGAGTGAAGTCCAGAGTCAAGACCGAGATCAAAAAGGGAGTCGAATCCAAAGTCAAGACCAAGACCAAAGGGAGTCGAGATCCAGAGTCAAGACCGAAGACCGAAGAGAGTTCGAGATCCAAAGTCGAGACCAGAGAGGTCGGATAACCTAAGGTTGGGTGTGAAACCAGACTTAAAGATATCTTTAAGAATATGTTAAATATTTGGTGGTAACAATAAAATTGGCACCATACTTACTCAAACAGTAAACAAAAATATATTGTCCACTGGAATCATGTGCACTATGGTAAAAACGTGTAAAGGTGATTAGACAGACAGACAGACAGACAATCTCGGTGAGCTGTCACCACATATGCATGAATTTCCTGTTGATCTCTCATCTTGGAATGACACAGGAGAGATAGCAAATGCTACATCCCTGCAGCAAAGACATGTAAAGTCAGAGAGTAACTGTGAGGCTAAGTGGTTTGGGAAATGGACTGCCAAGAGGCCCAAGCTGCCTTAGTGCCCTTGAGCAAAGCACTCCAACCAAATTGCATCAATATATGTTCAATCACTCAAGTACAGTCCACAGAAAATGAATGTCAGCTCCAAATAACAGGGTGCCAGGGTAAAAGAACATTACATTTAAAAGCAGTCTTACATTATGTTTATCATTCATGAGGTTAAAACATATAGTCTTGTTTATTTTTTGCTAAAACTAACGTCATATCTGCAGATTAAAAATGGCAGCTAGTTCTCTAATTGAAATCATGTTTAGAACTCAATACAGGTGGAGACAAAATCAATACTGTATAATATTGTGAAATTTCATAACAATATTAAATATATATCCTGAACCCAATAACCTACTGACTTCTTTCTTTTGACATTAATAACAAAATACACTGGTTACATTGCATAATGAGTCTTTTATTTGAAAGCATGGCCAGCAAAATTATGTCTAATTTAATGCATCCCAATTACACAGATTGAAAATGTTCGAATCTGCATTCAAATCAATTCACTTTGGTTTTACAGCATTAACGGAAAGAGCAAATTGGATAAGTACGTGCAATTGCAAGCAATGTCACGTAAAAGTCTTACTGCATTACAAAATACTGCAATACTTAGCAGAATCACAACCCAAAAGTAAAGAATAACAATGAAATGCATCAGGATCCCTGGCTGATTCCGAAACCTCCTATGTTCCAGTACTGCATGACTTGGATTCGCACAGTAATGCGTACACTGAGAGTCTTTGGAAAATGAATAGTCTCTTTTCTCTCCACACTGTTTCTGTGTGTCTGTCTCTGCTGCTGTACTGGCAGGCTACAGAAGTGATGTGTGAGAGCACTCGAAAAAAAAGAAAGAAAACTGACTGAGAGGTTTTATTCCCCGCCGGCTTGGTCACTTTCTGTGCGGGAACACTCTAAAGAAAGAGAGAATAGATGGGTAGCACAGTCCGTTCACACATATGCAAAATAAAACTGTTCAAGATGGATCTGGACGGTAAAGTTTACAGAAGATTCTATCTTTCAGTTTAGTTCTGAATATATGCAGCCATTTCACAGCTCCTGATCCATGTGACATAAACATGCTCTGTGAAGAAATACTCAGCATTTTACACAAAGCAAAAGAGTGGTCCAAGGATGACTTATTTTTTTTAGTCCAACCCAGAATTTAGCATCACCCTGGGTGCCTTCATCAAAAAACAAAGTCAGGATTGTTCCGTTGGCATTTGAATTATTGCAGAAAATGAGGTCTGTGTCGAACAAAAGCTTTCTTGTACGTTTGGTTTATCATGATAATCTTCACAAATGATTTATGAATTTTGAAGCTTAATACCATTAGCAGAAGTCAAAAGCTAAACATAGGCTATAGAGGGAAATGCATTGACGTTACTTTCCCGCGGAACACACACCCCTCAGCCGGACTGAAAGGCAAAAGAGCTGCTGTGAGCATTTTAATAGGAAGGAAAAACATGAGTAAAACAAACAATTATCAGTTTAAACTAAAGCTTGGAATCAATAGTGTTTCTTACAACTTACCAAAAGATAGCCTGGGAAAACCCAGACAACTTTGGCAAATTTAGATTTGCTCTGAAAGTTAGTCTGGCAAAGAGCTCATTCAAGCCCATTTCCACTCTGAAATCGAGGCACCAATCAGAAATGTTGCTTGGGCGGGCTTTGACGCGGATGTAGCCTACATTACAAAGATGGACGCCGCCGTTGAACATCACTCGCTCGAATCAGCTATCGCGTCTGTTTTAAAGCGATTTGAATGTTTCCTTTTTGTTAAAAACCGAGCAAAGTACAACACTCGTACATGTTTCTCCGCTGGCGCCGCTCTGCAAATGCCATCTCCTTCATCGCTCTGATTAAGTTTTAGGTCTACCCCGACGCCCGTTGGTGACGCCCTCTGGAAATGATTTGTCTATGACGCTTTGCCAGACCATATCTCCAAAGTTACAACTGAGAATGGTCTGGATTTAACCAGGCTATACCAAAGATCCAGTGATCCATGGATATTAAAATGCCCATGTGCCTGATTTCGATACAGGGGAAATAGGCTACATAAAGCAAATTTGCGTGTGAACGCTTTATATAAATGCAATATAGGTAGGTCTAAATCTGGATGATCACTCATATTAATGTTAGTAGTACTTTTATTCAAAAGTAGTTGATCTCCAAATGCAACGCAACATGAGGAGAGTAAAGATGGAAAGCTCCTAAAGCTTGTTTCCATATAAATGCATCGATAATTCATTACTAGTATTCATAGTCAGAGTTCATTACGTTGTATTCAGAAGATTAACTACTTTTGACTGACAAAATTCCAGCCACCGGAAACTGATAAACAGTTGTACAAAAGTTGTACAAAACCTTTCTTTTTCAGTAAACTTAGGGTCCACAAACTATTAATTCAATGCTCAAGATCAGTGACTCTCTAGATGAATGCTCGATCAACATAAAAAAGATGGCCGCCAACAGGTTTCGATTCTGATGTGCTTGATGTGCGTAAATTTCACTTCAAAGTTTTGTTTTTACACGCGTCAATTTCGCTCTTGACGCTCTGAATGTATTTAAAGTGTTCAAGCATATAACTAGATGCGAGTGCGCGTGAATTTGACGTGCTATTCGCGCCTGGTGTGAATGTACAGTTCAGTGTTTTAAAAACAGCGATTTTGATGTTATAATAGAAAATGCACTCCAATTCTAAAGGCATTTTTACCTAAAAAGAAAATACGGTCAATCTTAAAGATACACTGTGTAAATATTTGGTGTTCAGCAAAAAACAATTTGTTCTTTCAAATTTATATGTTCTCATTAAAGTGTAATCACTTCAACCAAATAATTAAGTATTCTCGCAAGTGTATAATCTACCATTTAGAATACATTCAAGCAAGTTGCTTGAATGGCGGAAACCATGTTGCACATCCATCTTGAAAATAGATTAGGCAATGAGGAACATACCTGGAATTTCAAGTTTCGCCTTCGTGTTTTACACTCAGTTGCACCGTGACGAATGCGAGAGGGAGATTACTCGCGACTGCAGGCAGATTTGAAATAATACAGCCACCGTAGGAGTTAAAACGCCCTTGGAATGGGAGGGGCTAGGAAGTAATATTCATTTTGTAGTCATCACCACAAGATGGGAGAAAATCCTACACAGTGTAGCTTTAAAAGTGGTGTTACCATTCTAAATATGCTTTTACATCAAAGTTTGACTCTGGTAGATTAACAAAAAGAGCCTAGGTTTAATTTTGGCAAGAGTTACCCTTTTAGCATAAACCGGCCAACAAAGGTAGTTTTTTGCATCTTACTCCGATTTTGCAAGGTATGTTAATACATTATCCTACTTTCTGTCGGCTTATTGAAGTATGCATGTGTGAAATGTGACAGGAACACATCCTTAGTGACGATTTATACACATTCAGACAGAGCGAGCATTTTGCAGGAAGGAAGAAGTAAACATATCACAAACGCAGACTCTCTCATGACCTAGAAAATTTATATTTTGCACATAATAAACATATCGTGGCCATGAATTAAGAAGTTGTTCCCCTTATTTCAGTAAACCGTCCATGGCCATGTTGTACAAATCTGTTTCCTCGCTATTGCAAAGTGGCCACGATTTAGGAAGATGAGGGTGGTGAAACTAACATGCAGATAAAAAAAGACAATTAGGACACTTACAGACTTTTAGAGACATAAATAGTGTGTTGTTTTCTTTGGGGATAATCATTAGGATGTGTATACTCATACACATGCAATGAAGGTGTAAGGAAAATACATTATTTTACAGTCCTAATTTTCAACCAGTTATGCTTTCAGGCAAGTCATACTTTACACAGAATGTATGAACTAAATCACAATGGGTTATAGTACCATTAGGACTAAATCATTGGCATGTTGTCACTACAGGTGTGACCCTTCATAACCTCGTAAACCCACAGAGAAACCCATCAAAGGATTTTAAGTCAGTTATTCATAGCCACTTCTCAGTGATCTCATATCCTTAACTGGGAAAGAGAATAGATCAGACTTTGTTAACACATAATCATTGACTCGATTAGGGAATGCTGATAATTGGAGAGAGAACCCAATGGACTGACATGCTTCCAGCCCTTGGACTGCAGCCCAGATGTTCCCCACATCAATGAAAATCACACAATTAACAATTCGTCAAGAACACAGAGATAATGATCTTCGTTGAGTGTCAACTTCTCATTTCAAAATCCGTGCGCTTGCCTTGCCTACTCGCTTAGTCTGTCATGAGAGATTTCTATATGATTCACAGAGCTGCTAATTAGTAGTCAGAGAGTCTTATCTAAGATTCAAACTCCTACAGCAGCACTTACTGTCAGGATTACTGATTGAGCTGGGAATGGAAACGATTAAGTAATAAGGAGAAATGTGAAATGACTTACACTATTAATGTTTAATTGATGACTATGGTGGCTTGGTGATGAAAGATGTGTTTTTTATATGACTCAAGGTTTTAGTTTTGTCATGTTGTCACTTAAATATTTATTTGACTGATATCTGGTGACTGCATGTGAATGAGCTAAATGCACAAGAGGGTTTCAAATCAATAAGCAGAGAATTAAATACAGAGCTGTGCTATAATGCACGCCTTTTACTTTCTCTCTCTCTCTCTTCTCTTTCAGATGACAGCACAATGGCATGACCCAAATAGACTGTAGCTCTCCTCTGATTGGCTGAGATTACTCATAGAAGCTTCTTCACATCATCAGCTTTAATAATTCATCAATTTACAAACAGACTCCCCATAACCACAAGTCCTGGCAGATAAAAGCCAAAAGTTAACGTCCGCTTCGCAAGAAAAGTCTTAGAGATATCTGCCAGAGCGTATACATGCACATTGCAAGACATAAACACATTATATATACTGTAGCTGAACTTGATCTCATTCGTTGTTGTAAGAAATGAAAAATTTAGCAGTCAAACATTAAATTATGTTTAAAAAGACAGTGAAACAAATAGCCATTCAACTAATCATGTAACAAAGTGGTTCAATCTGGAGTCCCACCCTCTGAAGGATTATGTGACACTAGACTAAGACTAGCAATGGCTGCTTTTATGATATATCTCTTCCTTAGGCAGAATAAATGAATCTTTATATCCTTGTGTGTGTGTAAGTATCACACAGCAGTAACAACTCTTTCCCACAGGCTATGCGATGATGCTATCGGCTTTCATCTCCCCTCCAGCAGGGCACAGGGTAAGAAACCCACCTTAAACGCACCCTCTGACAGACCCTCATGCTGGGGCAGGAGGGGGAGATGGAGTGACTGACAGATCTGTGAATGAATGCAGGAAACAGTCATCTCATTCCCTTCCAACAGCGACATGCCTTTATCCGTTCAATTAGACATCATGGTCGGTCTGAAGAGTGAACAGACAGGAGGGAAAAAGAAGAAATGGAAAAGAGGAAAGATGGGATAGTGAAATGAAGTGAAAGGTGAGAATAAGGGTTACGTGTCTGACTGGTTTCTAGGGTTTTATTTATGTTGTGAAATAATATTAAAATTCAAAAATAACTGTTTTCTATTTGAATATATTTTAAAATGTAATGTATTCCAATGATGGCAAAGCTGTATTTTCAGCATCATTACTCCAGTCTTCAGTGTCATGATCCTTTAGAAATCATTCTAATAAACTGATTTGATGCTCAAGAATAATTTATTATTATTATCAATGTTGAAAACAGATTTGCTACTTAACAGGTAATATTTTTTAAACTGTGATACATTTTTCAATATTTTTTTGATGAATAATATTCATAAGAACATTTATTTGAATTAGAAATATATAGTAACATTATACATGTCAATTTTGTTTAAAAAAAAACAGATTAACTGATCAGCTAAATTATGTCTGAATTGTGGACTGAATAGGTCACTTCCTCACACAATCAATTCAAATGACTAAACAGCAGTTTCAGAGTAGGGGTGTAAGTAACAATATATTGTGGATAGTGACAAAATAGTATTGTGTATAAATTCACCCAAAATGAAAATTTCAGCGATGAAAAAAACAAAAACAAAAAAACTTAGTTTTAGTGTTTACGACATTAAACTACGTTGTTGAATATAATGTATAATAATGCAATGGGGGATATTTGTGGGTCCTGATAATCCCAAATATCTTATGTTACAAGTAAAAAGTAGCATACATTATTTTAAATATACACTGTAAAAAAATTGTTGTTGGTTTAACTTTAACTTTTACTAAAAAAATGAAGTAACCTGGTTGCCTTAATTAGAAACTGGAAAAAGTTAGTTAATACAATGAAGGAGATTGATTTAAGCATCAGAAACTCAAAATATTATGTTATCTGAACTACATAAATTATTTAAGTTAATTTGACAAGAAAAAATGTTGTGATTACAAATCATTTAAAAAAAAATTAAGAGTGGAAGTATGTAAATATAAAATAAAAAAATGTTTTCTTTAAAATCATTAATATTTCTATTCTGGTGTCCACTCCTAGTTGACAGAATAGTCCTATAACAAACTGAGGAAGAATTACTGTGTTGTGTGTACAATGCACTTGAAAGAAATTGGTTGAAAATGTAAATCCTCTATTATTAACATACTAAAATCAACTCACATCTTAAAAATGAGATTTAAAAAAAATAAAAATAAGCAGCAATTGTTACATTGTTTAGCATGTTTTTAGGCCAAATTTTCTGGAATAAAAATCTTGCAAAACAAAACAATGATTTATACCATTGCTGTATATCACTGTATACTTATATTGCAACAATCACACACACACATATGGCATGTGTAATGAACAAGCAGCCCCTCCGGACCCCAAGGGCATGCTTTACAATGCAGCTGTGGTGACAGAGTGATACAGATGACAACATAGTGTGTGTGTGTGTTTGTGTGCGCGTGTGTGTGTGGATTTCATTGATGTAACATGGAGCGCTGCATGTCGACTGAGCTTAACCATCCTGAGTGCGAGGCGTATACAAGAGCTTCGGAGATCAATACAACAAAGACAGTCCGAAGAAAAGAGCTTTGATTAGGAGGATTCACTTACAGGCCTGATTCACTCAACACTTCATACACACAGAAAATGACTACAGCAATTTTACAGGACACATGCAACTGTGAGCTACTTGGATCGTCTCTAACACATGTGGCGGGAAGGTAATCATGATCTCATATTACTGCAAATGATCTGTTCAATTTTACATGCTGCACTGCAGTAACAAACATTTATGGAGCACATAGTAGTCTTATTACCAGTCTAGACTATGGCTTTGAACTAGCAGACATACCCCCAACCCTGAGCTGAGACACACACACACACACACACACACTATAGGGCCAAGGTAGGCTATACTACTAGCCAACGGCAGTGTCATGTATTATAATTGCAGCATCTCTAAATGCCTCAGCTCTTCTCTCTCCCTTCTTCTCTCTCCCTTCTTCTCTCTCATGTCTCATGTTTTTAAGAACACAGAAATACATCTGTGACTGCCACATGACCCAAATGCTCTTTCCTCCCTCTCTACTCCTGATTTTCTTCCCTCTATTACAGAAAATGAGAGACAGAAAAAGATGAAAAAGCAGCTGAAAAGGAAATGTCCCTTTCTTCTTATATTTGCACAAATTCATTTTTTTCACCCACTCAGGCCCTGTTTACACCTGGTATTAATATGCATTTAATATCAATTTTGATTATTTTGAATCAGATCACAAGTGGACCCTAAATGCAGGCGTAAACCGGATCTAAAACATTTTGCTTGTCCACTTTCGAACACTTTCAGAGAAATTCGAAAACGCATTTCGACCAGATTGCTTTTGTAGATGTAGTGTAAGATTTTAATGTTTTTGATCTTATGCTCAACAAGGCTGCATTTATTTGATCAAAAATACAGTAAAAACATTAATATTGTGAAATAGTTCAAATTAAAATAGAAAACAGTTATTTTAAAATATTTTCAAATGTAATTTATACCTGTGATGGCAAAATCTTCAGTTTCACATTATCCTTCAGAAGTCATTATTATATGTTGATATACTGTTAAAAAAAAAAACATTTAATATTATTATCAATATTTAAAAAAAATGTGATGCTTTTTTTCAGGATTCTTTGATGAATAGAAGATGAGAAAGAACAGCATTTATTTGTTGTAGGTATGTGGACATATCAATAAATAGCAGCCGCCATTGTGTTCCAAATCTCTGTGCCGGATTTTCCCGACTCATTTTGAGCGGCTCTCCTGAAAATGCGCTGTTTTCATTGACTCGCTGTGGGAATCCTTGATTATTTTTAACCAATCACATCATTAGGGTTTTCGACTGCACATTTGTTTTAATCTTTTTTTTCTAGTCAGGCTGCATTTTCCTCCTGAACGGCGATTTCATACAATACGGAAGAATTCAACTGTCAAGAAATTATTTGTACCCACTTTGGAAACTTTTCAGAGGAAGGTAGACATGAAGAACATATGTTTGTGGTGTGCTGTACAAAATTTCGTGGCCATTTAAACTCCCCCACTTTTTTTATGACTACTGCCACTGAACGTTACCTGTAGAAGAGCTGTCAAAATGCAGCGCGTCGTGTGGCTACACTCAACTTTTGTGTGGTCTCCTCCACTTTCTTTCTCCTCCACCAGCATTAGTATTGTTAACTCTATATTCTTACATAACTGGAAATAGCATGAATCAACCAAAATCCATCTTTTAAATTAAGGATATATCATTTTCCTTGGATCGTTGTTTTCCATTCAATTATTTATATTTTCAACAACTGCTCGTCAGAAAAATACTATAAAAGATAGGCCAAATCAGTCTTTATGTGTGTTAAAATCAATTTGATTAGATCCAAATAACTATGAAACCCACGTTAGATCCAAATAACTATATGAAATCCATCTCCACAGAAAATTTCATTAAGATATCTTGAATATTGAGAAAGTTATGAGCATTTTTGTGAAAAAACGACTTGTTTTTGGTCACACTAAATTCTATTGTTTTCACCTTAGAAGTGAGACAATAATAGGTGCTGATTACTGAACTATAAAATGTTGTAACTTTCTTCATACTTGACATATTTACTTTTTTTTTGTAAAGGGGGTACCCAGGTCTTTCCACATATGCTATCCATTTGTCTATTTGTTGAGTTTTAATTTTTTTGTCCACATACCTATTTGTTGGTTTCGCACAGTGGTGGAGTACTTTTAATGAAGCTGTTTGAGATTCAATTAACACTAGATTTGTTAATATAAATTACAGAGATGTCATCTGAGGACTATTTCTAATTGTTCTCAGTTATTTTGCTTTATTACCAGACTCAATATTTGGCTCGTTCTTACATAGTAGAGTACGTTCGCACATGCGCACTCTTCAAACACGTTACCTCAAATCTTTTGACAAAGTAAAAGACGTAAATTACATTTGTATGTATTCTAAATAAAAGGCACCGGTTGTACTGAATGTCAGCTTGCTTCTTTTGCTCAAGATAAGGATTCATTACGTCCAAATGTGATGCAATATAGAAACTATGCCTCTAACCACAGGTCGAGAGCTGTCGTTGAAATCACACAACTTTGCGATGATGTTTGCAAATGTTCGCTGGAACGATGGTTTTGGGAAACACAGACTCGTTGAACTATGCTGATAACGATGGAATTTGCGACCATAGTTGGCTAACGATGCTTTTGGGAAACGCACCACCCAATTTAGCAAAACCATTGATATGTGTTTGGTGAGTGACTGTTTGTTTGACCAATGGTAGATAGAAAACCTGTTTGAAAACAACCTTTGGTAAAACTAATGCTGCTACAGTACAGAGAAGAGAGTACTTGTACTGGTATTGAAAAAAAAAGATGTAGTTGTTTTGGCTAATTTAATAATGTAATTTCAGTGCAACTAGAAGCACCAAATGGAATTGCTTGAACATTTTTTTTAAACTATATTGTTCATTCAAACAAAGAAAGTTCAAGTCCAGCCCCAAACTCACACCTTTGGCTAAGCTAATAATGCTATGTAGTTACAGAAAAAATGTTAGCAGAGAGAACATTATATTACACTCTTCAAGTAAACCATGTACCAGCCATTTTATAGGAAAGCACTTTTAACAATAACATGCAAGTAGCAAGAAAATAAGGATTGGGATTTAGAATTTGGGGAAATTTGCATTCTGTGTAGACCAAACTGTAAGTAATCATCTGTTATCTGGTATTATACAGGAGATTCCTCCTCTCTTCTGCAGAGAGAACAGCACACAAGCGAAGAAAAAGTGTTATTTATTTATAGATGCCTCTCTCTCTCTCTCTCTCTCTCTCTCTCTCTCTCTCTCTCTCTCTCTCTCTCTCTCTCTCTCTCTCTCCTCATTCAAAACACATAGGAAACCACACATCAGCTCCCACTAGCTCTCACAGCACCGTCAGGACTAATTCTCCCTTCTAAACAATCTCACGCACCTACGCAGGCACATGTGCGCAAACGTGTGCAGACACGGGCGTGGGCTTCTCCTGCAAAACACTCATATCAGAAGGCACTCTCCTCTTCCATCTTATAGAGAAGACTGGGTTCATAAAAGTCTTGTCCAATAAGAGAAGTGATTCTTAAAATAGACTTAACTCACAATGAGATGGAGAAAGTAGCCCCAGGGCAGAAATATAAAGGAGAAGACATACGAACACACACGCTCAAAAGCCTGATGTAACTCTATCTCCAATAACATCCATCATTCCCTGAATGAGCTAATAAACTCACTTTTAAAGGGGAAATGCACAGAGGGCTCAAGCTGCCCTGACAGTAACGGGGCACTGAATTGTCCGCTATGAACTTCACAAAAACGTGTGGTGTCTGGGAATTAGTGTTGCAAACTCATACTAATGCCCCTCTCTCTCTCAAATGATCCAAGACTGTTTACCACAGCCTACATCCTGTACTTACTGTAAAATGAACCAGCTAAAAGCCTATGAGAGACAATGTGTGTGTCTTGTGTGCTTTGCTGGCAGTTTGCAGAGCAACATCAATGTCTGGCATTTCTGAAGCAACAATATATTTGCATATTCTTTTTATATTCTGCATGGCTCTATGGAATACTTGATTCAAAACACTTATTTTAATAATCCACTTCAGTAACTTTGCAACTACATGTTAACTACCACTCATTGGTGTATTAGTAGACTGTGATTAGTAGACCTTAACAGACATTCTATGGATGGACTAAAAGTAACTTTGCAAGTACGTGTGAACTTTTTCGTTCAACCTTAACCTAACACCCTAATACTCTGACGAGAGTTAGTTGACATGTAATTGCAAATTACTGAGAATTAGATAATGTTACTTAGAATGTCTAAAGTAGACTATAGAAATAAAGAGTAACCCTTGATTCTGATTGGTCAACTGCAGCATTCAGCAGTCAGATTTCCTAATATTCACAGTTGTCCATTGCACAACTGTAGTATATCAGTCTGATTATCTGGGAAACTGGTAAACATTCTGGTAAAAACGAAACATGTTTGTAGCCCTACACTTCAAGTCTTTGGGGTCAATATGACCCAACATTGAAATGAATGGGAAATGTAAAAAAAAAAAAAAAACCGAAATATCTTGTCAAAAAAAAAAAATCCTAGTACTACAGCATAAATACAATGTATGATAAAAAAAATAATATTTCATATGCAAGCTAATGGTGTAGTTGAGGAATTGTGTGGTATATGGATACAAAAGTACTTTATATCTCCAAAAACACAGCAATAATGAATAGATGAGAAGTAAACAAAAAAAACAACATATATTTTATTTGTATGATTAAAAATTTATGTTTTTTGTACAATTACTCAATCAATTTTTGGGGTCATATAAACCCCGAAGCCCAGAAGTGTTTCAAGTCATTCAAAGACCATTTGAAGGTTAAATATTTTACGATGATTACCCTAATTTTTACATATGAAGAGTTCAGATACAAAAGCCTCTAAGTGCCATTTGAAATTTTCTTCTAAAATGACCATTTTTATCAAGCTTGTATATTTAAGTTCAGTAATTTCACTTAAATGGCAATGAAGATTACCTATTAATTGTCATTTAAGTGAAATTACTGAACTTAAATATACAAGCTTGATAAAAATTGTCATTTTAGAAGAAAATTTCAAATGGCATTTAGAGGCTTTTGCATGTGAACTCTTCATATATTCCTTCAAAATATTTCATTTTGCTATTACCAAAAGAAATGACATATAACATATGCACTCAGGGACGTGCTTTTGGTGTGTGAGTGTGCAGCAGTTATGTGGGAGGTGGTGTGCCACGCATTTGTGGCCCTGCGTTCAGTGAAGCAAGGCCAAGCAACACCTGCTGCCACCTGACAGTGCCCTGCACCTCATCCATACACCACAGACACCCACATGCAGCACAGCAGATGGGCACGCAGCCAAGTGGAGAGAATCTGTGTGAGGACCTCATGGCCAGACACATGCTGTCAACAAAAAGAAAAATCGAAAAAAAAATGAAAGGGAAATAGAAGCAGACAAGGTAAACTTTTCAAATGAACACATCCAGATATCACAAAATAGATATCACCAACAAACAAAAAAACTGCCTCTCTTTCAATCCATCCCTTCGTCCCACTCAATATTTCTTCCCACCTCCATCCTCCTCTGTGAGGATGTGTCTTAAGCAGAGGTCTTGCCTGCAGTCAGTCTGTCGGAACATTCTGGAAGCTGGCCAGAATGAGTGTGGGTGACTTCACCTTGCTATTATTGCCTGTCACAATGCTCTTCCAGCAGTCCACCACACCCGTTCAGAAAACACACGACGTGTGGTCCTGGCAAACCCTACTTGATGGGGACATCCCTACAAGGATGGCAATAAGAGAAATCGTTGTCCTTGTGGGGACATTTTTTGGTCTCCATGAAGAAAACAGATTATAAAGCATCCTAAGGGATGTCTTTCGAAAATGTAAAACTGCAGAAAATTTTCTGTGATGGTTAGGGATAGGATTAGGAGATAAAATATCCAGTTTGTAAAGTATAAAATCATTAAGTCTATGGAAAGTCCCCATAAGTCCCAGAATGTGTGTGTGGGTACAGCCTGAAATCACCAACACTGTGAATCCCTTCAAGTTGGCATGAAATGGGAATTCACCTATTTTCTAAATGCATGTTATTTATCTTAGTGTGAATGATTCACCTATGCACATTTCTTTCATTATTATTATTATTTTTTAACAATGTCGAAAAATGACTTTCTATCTCGAGACTTCTCCAATTTGGTCCCTCACTTAGACCCATGCCATTTCTTCCAATTGAGTCGTATTCAGACAATTGCAAGCTCGCATTCAGGTCTGCCGTGATCCAATCAATGACTGATGGATAGAACAAAGTCCACTTTATACATTTTTATTTTATTTTACCACAGTCTATTTCACTCAGAGGTACACCAAAATATGGAAGAAAAGATTGGTCACTTCTTCTAGTACACACTGTAAAAAAATATTGTTGGTTTAACTTAAAAAAGTAAGTAACCTGGTTCCCTTAAAACTGGGAAAAGTGAGTTAATACAATGAAGGAGATTGATTTAATCATCAGAAACTCAAAATAATAAGTTATCTGAACTAAATAAATTGTTTAAGTTGATTTGACAAAAGAAAAAAAATGTTGTGATAATAACAAATCTTGAAAAATCTTTTTTTATAGGACAAAATTGTCATCAATCACCCCATATATATAAAAAAGTAAATGGAAACCTGTTTGGTTACCAACATTTTTCAAAATGTCTTATTTTGTTTTCAGCAAAAGAAAAACATTTATTCATTTCAGAAATGACACAAGGGTGAGTAAATTCTGACAAAAGTTTCCCTCTCTTTTTTAGTTAGTCTCTTTAAGTTTAGGGAATACAAAATATCAGTAATTCTGTATAAAACAATACACAATGGATACTCCACCACACGATAGAGAGAATAAAAGCGTGCATCAGCCCCCTCTACTCCTTCACTGGACCCCTTATATAACGCTGCCACCTTACTAATTAATGTGAGTGCTCTGAGCACAGATGAAGTCTGAACATCAGTCTGGTGATATAAGCTGCCCTTTGTCTTCTTACTACAGCCAGGGGACAAAGGGAAGGAGAGGAAGTGAGAGGAGAGATAGAAACTATAAAACTGTGTGACACAAAATGCTTAAAGGGATGTAGACAGAGTGATGTAAGGGATTGAGAAGGGCTGAGTATGTGAATGTGGATGTGTGATAGGGCTCCATCTCACCCATCAGCAGAATGATCAATAATAATGTTATTGTGCTATATTGCGAGAGAAGAAAGTGGAAGCTAAATGGAATGAATGACACACACAGCCCATTACAGCAACACTCTCACTCATACACACTACTGTGTGGACGCCACTTCAGTCCAACAGAGTCTGCTTTCAAATCACCATTCAAGCTATTTTTGTCCTTCTACAGGTATGACAACAGATTTAATTTTAAATCATTTTAACAATAAAAAGCTGGTGGTGTGCACATCAATGTATGATGGCACATAAAGTTGTTGTCAAATAAATGCTGTTCTTTTGAACTTTTAAAAGAATCTCAAAAAATATATATAAAGTAGAGCCCGAACGATAAAGGATTTTGAAGGCCGATACCGATACAAATATTTTTGGGATTTAAAATCCGATATGCCGATATATCGGCCGATATTTTAATTTATTTTTTTTTTTGAAACGCGCAACAAAACATTAATAGATTTACCTAACATTAGTTTTTTGAAGTTATTTATAAGTTTTAACTTAAAATAATATGATCAAGCATTTTAAAAAGAAACTTTTTCTTTTATTGTCACAACAGAACAGACTGATGATAGTGGCATTAGCTAGCTTTGTGGTTAGCTAGTCTATGATGAGCCATAATTTAGCAATGGATGACATCATACTGCAAAGTGTAAAACATATATGTTCAATATAACAGGCCAAGGAGAGACGATGTGTCTCATTGCTATAACTGTCACGCGCTATTACAGAAATACTTCAGTCAAAAGTTAAAAGGACAGTCAGTCAACTACACTGTAACAACGTAACGTAATCATTACTAAGCTAATTCCGCTTCACTCTCGGTTTATTTAACAGCAGCAAAACTGGACATAAGTGTCACAAATTCTGTCATGCTATATTTGAGCTAAGAGAACTGATGGGGATGTTCTTTAAATTGTTATTCGAACAATGTATGTCTCATGACTAACTCAACAAGTGTTGCCAACAGGGACGGTGTAGAGTACCCACAACACTCCAACACTCATGGCATGGTTTCAATCGTGTTTTCGTCTGTTTTATTTTTTTTATTTTTGAAATATTAATTTATCGGCCATTATAACAGCCAGATACCGATAGTTTGGAAAATGCCTAATATTCGGCCAAATAATATCGGCCTGCCGATATAATGGTTCTGGCTCTAATATAAAGTATGGTTACACTTTATTTCAATGGTCCACTTTAGGCATTCTACTAACTATAACTTTGCAAACGGCATGTTCACTAAATCTCATTAGAGTATTAGACTGTTAGGTTAGGGGACTTGTTTGGGTTAATAGAATAAGTTGAAATATAGTTTCTAAGTGACTAATGAGTTGAATATCTGTTGAGGGGCTGTCAAAATAAAGAGTTAATGAAGAGTTATTTGACATGTTCTTTCAAAGTTACTTATAGTTAGTAGAAATGTCTAAAGTGGACCATCGAAATAAAGTGTTACCTTAAATATTATATTCATATCATAATCAGCACCACTGTTTTTAACATTCGTCATAAGTTTTAATCAACCCACCAACCTTTCTAAAGGGAGTGGACAGAGAGAAGACAGGATTGCTACAACAAATTGATGCAGACTTTTCATGATGTCCACACTTTGCTCTAGAGCAGGGCCACCCCAGCAGGTCTCATATTCCCATGACCCCCTAATGGAGACAGATGACTTCAATCCTCTAAAGTGAGGGCTGGCGGGAAGAACAAAGCTCCAACAGAGAGAAAGAGAGAGAGAGAAATTCCAGGGTTCCCTCACAATTGTCTTATTCTCTCTCTCTCATCTCTCTCTTTCTCTCTCCATTCCCTCTCAAGGGAAATGGCGACACTGTGCCCCATTTTGTCACTCTGAAAAGAAACCTTATTGGCTGTAAATTAAAGCTGTGCCGTGTTTGAAGGCTTTGAAGTCGGAGGCTTAGAGATGATCTAGGGCACACAGAGAGAAAAAGGAGAGAGATTGGGAGGAGAAGTCCACAAAATTCAAGACATTTAGAGTAAAGCAGGTCTCCTTTAACAAAAATGTAATTCACAAGCATGACTCCTCCCTTCACATGCATTAATATTACTAAATAGAGGGAAAACATTAATAAGCCGATCATTATTTTCATGTTATGATCAATTACTATTTTGTCTAAACATATAAAAATAAAACACTAAAAACTAAAATAATCAAACATTTTAAATGTGTAATTTAATCGGTAACAATTTACAATAAGGTCCCATTAGTTATCATGAGTTAATTCATTTACAAACATCAACAATAAGCAATACCTTTGTTACAGTATTTTCATTGTTAACGTTAGTTAATATAAATACAACTGTTCATTGTTAGATTGTTAGCTCAAGCAGGTTCGCTAAATACTGATTAATTTATTTTGAGAGTTGACATTTTTACTGATTTGAAAGATAAACATTAAAAGTTACATTATGGCAAAAGATAATCTTAACATATATAGCAATGGTACCGATAGATGTGTATTCATATGGCCTATACTGTAAAAAATCTATAAATCTATAAGTTACAGATTCACCTTATTTTTAAAGTCAGTTTTAAGTAATTTAAGTTGAAATGACTTAAACATTTCAAGTTGATTCTACTTGATTTAAATCAGAAATGTTTTTTTTTTTTTTAAATACAGCGTATTTTACAGAATATTCATATATTCAGCAGTGCAGAGCTAGCCTGTATGCCAGCCCGAACTCCGCCCACAACATTTTTTGGTTGGGAAGTTTGGTCTGGACTCGATCCATTGAGGAGTAATTATGATCAGTTCAGAAATCATCGGGCCAATCAAATTGCCAGGGCGGGCTTTATACGATGATGGACAGGTGATCTGAAGGGACATAATCATCACGTTATCAAAGAAGCGCTAACTGTCTTCCCTCAGAGATGACTGCAGCTGGAGAATTGACATGTACAGATTCCGCTGTCGCGTCTGTTGTGAAATAAATCGACAGCGCATTAATTTTAATAGACAAACAGAAGAACTGCAATCAAGGCATTTGTCGATTCGGAAAGATATTTCTGCCGTCCTTCCCACATGAGATTCGGGAAAAGTGTAACTTATCAGCTGGCTCTGACGGTCGCTAAGAAGATGGGACATAATGAAAAGCCTGTGGTCGTTGTGGTTTCTCCTTTGGTCGCACTCATGAAGGAGTAAGTAAAAGAAGCAACACTCGTTATTTAAAGCTGCTGTCGGCAACATTTTTTGATCATATTCAGTGAAATCGACACTATAATCCGACAGAACAACATAAATAAAGTGGTATTAGAAAAACCCGAGCTCCTAGCTCCATCTGGAGCGTGTTATTTGTTTTGCAAAAATCCAGCGCTCCCTGTTAACTGTGTCCAATCAGCCCAGGGGTTGTGAGATCTGACTGTCAATCACAGATCGGGCCACCACTTCCGCACACGTTACTATCACATGCACATGCCTGAAGTTCGCGCAGTAAGGGAGAGAGTGATGGCGGAACACTAACAAACCAAGTAAGCTCATTTAGAGTATAAATGACATTAGCAATTGCAATATATTGGTAGATGTAGCCAGGGCAGCATACCTCCAAATAATCCATAGTGTTCGATGAATGCCGATGAATGGTTACGTGATCTACAGAAAACCTGATGCGCACGCACTCAAGCACTGAACTCTGTGGGAGGTATTTGTTGACAGTGGGGGAGGCTCAAGCACATATGAGTTGTAAACATTCAAAATGTTGCCAAAGTCCACTCAGTCAGCAATAGTTGCCAATCGCAGCTTTAACTTCTGAAATAAGTAAAGTTAGGCTACTGCTTTGTAGTTGACAACTGTAGCCTATGCAAAGTAGCTGACTTACTGCGTTGCTGCTCTGATTGGTTGTACGGTTTACCGACTATCTAATTGAGTGCAGAGTTGTTTGTTTTTTTCCTGGTTCGGTCTGAGACACGCCTCATAATCAAAGCCAGACGGAAGGGTTTCAGACTCATCTTCCGATAGGAAAATGAGTATGACGAAGTCAGGCTAGTGCAGAGCATCAAAAATAGAAACAGCACCAGAAGGTCCATCACAACACAAAATGGTGTGCCGCAGTATACAGCTCAGTAGATTATAATAGAGAGTGAACTCAGTTGTCCACTTATCCAGTCCAGATGTGAAATCTGAGGAAGGGCCTCTGTTTTGATATCTCTCCATTAGCACTGTGTGAGTATAGCGCATTCACGCTTATACTTATGTCTGTTAAATTCTTATGTGTGGTGTTGTGATGATGGGAGACAGTGAGGATGGACGAGAGCTGACAAGTCAGTAAAAGGTCAAAGATGTGTTTCTCTCATCTGTGGATGTTTTCTGTTAGACATCTTATCTTCACAAACAGAATGTTTCTCCTCCAAAAACGCCTGCCATTTCTGTCCAAACTTCCATTTTATTTATTTTTTGCACTGTCAAAATTTAACAGGGGAAAAACAAATCTGATAACAGGATGTATGTTTGTGGCGGTATGCAGTAAATAGTGGATTTTCGTGAAGGGCCGTTTCATGACTTTCCTGACAAGTATTTCTCTCATCAAAAAAGTGGTTGAAGTCATGCATTTTATCATGCTTTCCAATCTTCACACATATTTCATTAATTCTCCCGCCTGACCTTCAAAATATGAGCGGTATTCACACACAAAATACCCGTGGCCTGATTTATCAGCAGCAAATCCTCTTTGCCGTAGGTATCAGAGGACGGTAATGGTGTTTGTATTGGATCTACGGAGGTGGCATTCATCTTAACCCAGTTTTAGGCAATAATTTACATAAACTCCACCATCTCCTGGGAGACTGACTGCACAAGACAAATTACAGCTTCAGGGCAAATGTGATTGTGGGTCCTTCAAGTTTATGTGTCTGATGTGCAGATATTGTCCTTTGACTCAACGGAGTGCCCCGACCACCTACATCCAGTGGCGTTGTAACGTGAGTTTCGGGTTTGTAAACTGTAAATTTGAAAGCCAATATCGGAGATAGGATTGAGAGAATCCCACTCACACTCCCCATTTCGCACATCCCTTCTCAGGGAGGTGTGATAATGACAGTTTGATTAGCTTTTAAGTGAAGACCTCTCTGGCATGTCTCCTGTGGGGCTTGTACACCTCATCCCCTATTAGCATGATGCACAACATCTGACCACAGCTGAACACATACATTAGTCACATGATTAGAGAGGAAAAACACTGGTGAGAGCACATGTGTTAAACTACTTTGCAGTCAGTATTCCCAATGCTAAGAATAAATCCTCTCCCTCTACGGAAAAGGGAATGAACCTAATCAATTCTGTCAACCAACAGAGAATTAAAATGAAAAAATAACTTCAGACGAACTGTATGTATCTTGCTGGTAGCTGTATTACAACAAATGGAGATTTATGAAGATATAAATGCATGTGCGCAGAGAAACCCACATGTGCAGGGGACACAGTCAAGTGAATCTTTTCAGGACCATGGACAGCAACACAAGTCTGAAATCACATACGCTAAAATGGGCTTTAAAAATCTCCTCCAGCTCATGCGGGAACTGGAGATTCTGATTGATTTGCATACAAATGGCATGACAATGGCGAATCAGCTCTGATGCAGCGTTTCTTTTAAGTGGAAACAAAGCTGGAGAACTTTCACCTTTTCTTTACTGCCTTGAAGCACTGCTATTCCCTTTGAGAAAAGCAGTGCTACTCCTTTTATGCACATTTAACATCTGATCAAAAAATCCTTCCAATGACCTCATTCTTAAAATCATTTGCATACTGAACTGTGAATGGTCTATTTTTTCTTGCATATACTTAACCATTTATAGCCACCGCATCACGTGCTGATTAAATGACGTAGATCTCAAGCAAGCCTTAAAGCAAGTGACCTAAATCTATAACACTTTTGGACTGGTATTTACTTCAGGAAGCCTTCTATAGACCTCAAAATACACACCACAAAACCTCCCAGAAATCATCCCTGAGAAGCAGATGCATGACAGCAACAGGCGGCAAAAGCTGACTTAATAGGCGGAAATTATGAATACATGCAAGGGGAAGTGTTTCTGTCCGTTCACGGTTGCATTTCCATCCCTCACCTGAGGCCTGTTCTCCAAACAGAGCTCTCGCAGTCAGATAAATGATGTAGCCGTGGAAAGAGGCATTCAGGTGGAACATTTTGCATTCTAGGCGACATGGCTCGCTCTTACATGAAGCGCCATCACTCCCTCTCTCCCCCACTGCTCTGGCCTTTGCTTCTTGACGATTGATTATAATCAACGGCTCATTAAGAGACTTTTTACAGGGAAGTAACTCAACGTTTAAAAATTGGATGCCACAGCAACATGCGACAAAGACGCTTTATACGTTTACATGTCAGCCAGCTCATGCATTTAGAAAGTTAGTGAGTTTGGATTTAAATTATGAAATGATGTCAAGAACAATCAGATCATTTAATCCAAATGAACAATCCAGCTGTGTGTACTGTATGTGATTTGGAAACTCAAGCAGAGTCTTTAACAAGCACTTGAAAATCCAACTTTTAATGTTGTTTATATATCTATGTGGTGTTTATAATATGCTTTAAGATAAGCCATGCAAATGCATAAGTCAACACCATTGCAGAGTATTTCTCCTTAAAACTGCAATGAACCAAAGACAGTCTCAAAACGCTTTTGAAATCACTGGTGTTTCTGACGTCACTAACTACCTTGTAACCAATCATGTCAACGTGTGATTTTCAACTGGTGTGAGTGAGTGGAGGTGGGCTAATTTTCATATTCATAGAACTATATATACTAAATGAGGGAAGGGTGTAAAGTAACATTCAGGCTATTTAAAGGCAATATATATATATATATATATAAAAAATATATATATATGGTAACAATATCACTATATACTATTTTTAAGAAAGTTAAGGCTCGATTTTTTCATGAAATCTACAACCTGAATAAATCATTTAAAATCCCCTTAATTATTTAGTCTTACAATACAACAAATTTAATAATTTTAGTGGAATATCCTTTTTTATTTTAAGTTGACACTCAAAAGTGTGTGAATTAGAGTGAATGGGAATAACCTGTTTAAATTTGACTTTAAAAAGTCTGTATGCGGCTAGCACAGCACATAACCAAACTGTTACTGCATTAGCATTATAACAAAGTTTTTGCATATCAAACAAAAAAAACATGCTTCAAAGTATTTAATGCATGCAGTTATTTACAACCTTACTATAATCCCTACTCTTCTGCACAATGGTAATGATCAAAACATCAACATAATAGAAACTCTCTCAAATGTCAAACATAATAACACTTAATTTCAATATTTCCTCTCCATTACTAGCCATGCGCAAAGCATGCTGTGATCTACTGTAACAATGGTGTCTCTAAAATAAAATCGCATAATTGAGGTAATTCTCTTACCTCAATAAATTGGTAGCCCCTTTTCCTTAATTTTATCAGCTTAATCGGTTCAATTCAATTCAACTCAATTCAAGCCTCAAAATTGTGTTTCTTTTAAAAAATTAGAAAATTTGTTGTCAATATTTTCTATACAACACTGAACCACAACTTTCTTAATACAATATCCACAATATTTTTAATTATTAAAAAATATAAAAATATACACATTATTTTTTATCTTTTTTTTTCAATTAAATTTTCAAAATTACAAGATTTTTTTTTAAATTGAAAATTATGGTGTTGAACGATGAATTTTAACTGATAAAATTATTGATTTCAGGGGGACTTTAACATAAATACAGTACAATAAGACTATTGCACACAGACAGAAGATTTGTCCTGTCTACACACCAATGCTAAGAGCGGAGACTAAACCCACAATTTTACGCTTTCAAGTTAATCAAAGTTTTTTTTTCTGTTTTTTCATTACATAACGGTTAGCACAACAGCTCCTTGGACCAAAGTTACCCTCCTTATTAATATTATACATTATAAAGAAATTTTATTGTGGAAGTTGAGAAACTTTGTGTAAAAATTATTCAAAAAAAAAACAGTTTGCACAAAAATATTAGGCAGCAAAACTGTTTTCAACACTGACAATACCAGAAATGTTTATTGAACAGCAAATCAGCACATCATAATCATTTCTGAAGTATTATGTGACACTTGAAGACTGTGTTTTAACTGTTTTTATTTGATCAAAAAAATGCAACCTTGGTGAGAATAAGAGACACACATAAAAAAAAGCAAAACAATTAAATAAAATAAATAAAAACCCAGACAATACTGCCTAAGTATTTGGCCAACAAAGGTAGAATCACAATTACGTTGTGTACCATTTGGAAAAGCCCTCTACACCTGGAGAGCGCCTGTGATGCTTTAAATTGCCATCTAAGTAGGCAGCCCACTAGGTTTTGGAACAGAGCTACAGCTTCTCAGTAACTGAGGTGGTTAAGGTCGGTGTAAGGTCACAGGTTGGAGATTTCAGAGAGCGTCTCTGCACAGCAGTCTTTCTCTCTGTCTCAGCGTGGCTCTCTGCTCCAATCACAGCTCTCCCTGCTGTGGGAGATAATGAAGGCAGACGAACTCCTCTCGTCCGACGGCCTATCAGCATCACAGAGGTATAATCAGCGCAGGCAACCCCCTCCAAGCACACAAATTATTCATCCCATGTCTCGCATTCCATCGCTAACTCATCTTGTCCTGTCTCTCCATCTGCTTGTCCATCATTGAGAACTTCAGTTATTTTCCCCATCCACCTCCAAGCTAGCTCTTGTGATTTCTATAGCACATTGGTCGCTCGGATGAAAAAGTGTCAAGTTGTTGTTCGACCAGCCATTTGTTCACCCTGCGAAGAATGTTTCGCATGGTAACAGTGGGACGGCAAATAGGATAACTGCCCGATTCTGAGTCAGAGATTTTTTGACGACATGCTGCGCGTCAGGCCTCAGTCAGAACCTTCACGTGAAAAAAAAAAAAACGTGAGCAAGGCAAAAATCATAGGCCGCAGTCCAATAGGATGTTCACGAATATTTGCATAAATGCCTCTTGAGACATCACAGTGCCTCAGATGTAAACTATGCTTGAGTTCCTCCCACTCGGAGTAGGGAATCGATTCTTGTGTGATGCTCAGCGATGTGCAGCCGCAGAGGTACAGAGCGAACCAGACTGCATCAGGAGGAGGAGAAGGACTAGGATTACGTGTCTTGCTGTCTGTGCAACCCACTCAGACAACCTCTCACTTGTGCTTGGGCAAAACGGCCGAGATAAATCGCCACACTGCTCTACTGAGGACAATTTTCAGTCCTTACAAAACTTTGGTGATGAAACTCAGGTGATGGTCTCATTTATTAAATACAACCACAATCGGTTTTCTTTGCTCTGACTGGGACTTAAAACGTACAGCACATCAACAGACGTGATTCTTCTCTCTCCCCAAACCACGACAAACATGACAATTAATCTTTAGAATTGGCTTTTTGGGCAGCGGTTGCACTTAAAGTCCCTGTGAACCGGAAGTTGCAAACGACTTTCCTCCAGTGTTGTGACGTATTTCTGAGAGAAACGGAATACTAAATTAGGTAAAATAGTGGGCGTGGCTTTTTTTCCAACTAGCACCTGACTGGATCTAGAAAAGTAGGTGTGTCCATAAGAAATGGAGGCAGATCTTAACGCAAGTTTACAATCGGTTGTTGAGGATAACTCGCCGCCTGAAACACCGCCAACAGTCCCCTTCCTGCAGCAGGAGGAAGAGGAAGATGAAGAAGAACAGGAGCACACGGAGGATCATTTCGTCACCTTACATGTTTGAGCCGTTACATGCGGAGGGTTCGAATAACTTTAAGTTTATCAAGTGACGAGAATACTTTTTGTGCGGAAATAAAACAAAAATAACGCTTTTTTTCGACTTTTCCTTTTCTTCCTTCTGGGTCTGAGATGAGAGTTCAAGAGATTTCCACAACACATGCGCGAGAATTGCGTTCTTATTCTACTACTTATTGCGCAGTTCTCGTTTGATATGGGTATTTATACTTAAACGGTGAAATCGACTTTGGCGGGAAAAAAAATGCAGTTCATGACCAATTAAAATTTTGGTCTGTTCCTCACCTCGAAGCCATCACCTGGATTCAGAATATTAGGTAAAAGTCATATTTCTTTTGTGAATTGTTTATTTATTTATTTATTTACATTTTATGCTATTCTGCATTATAATAGCCCTGGGCCTCGTTCACTTCAATTACATTATATAGGAAAAAGTATGCAGAATATTCTTCAAAAATATATTTTGTGTGTGTGTTGAGAAGAAAGAAATCCACACAGGTTAGGAACAACATAAAGGTTTGTAAATAATGAATTTTCATTTGTATGGACAGCGCAAATAAAGACACAGCCAATTCCAAAGACACATTGCATTAGGTCATTCTGCAGCTGAGCTGAACTCCAGCAGTTTTATTAGAAAACATAGAAGTGTTGTACACCGCACATGACAGAGGATACCCTTGTGTGTAGTGGCTATAGAGGCCAAAGCTCTGTTTCCCCTGTCGTAAGCAAAATACACCGATTGTATTGCAGAGGAATGCCAATGCAAACCTGTTTGGTGATACAAGATTCTAATGACAACAAACACTGCATACAATATGCAAGCGCCAGACAAGACAAGCCTCATGCATACTGCATGACTAAACTCATAACATGCACAAATAATGAGGTGAGCGCAAGTATGTGGAAGAATGAGGTGGACAGACTGTGCCGACTCAGCCCTCTCAGGAAAATACAAAAATGTATTTTTGGATTACATCAACAGCAAGGAGGAGGAAGTGAGATGGTAGGGTTAAGTCCTCATTGCTTACATATTGGAGATCAAATATGAAAAGCGGAAGAATGGCAGAGGGAGAAAAGGGGGCTTAATCCATTTTGATCTCCTCCCTCTGCCAAGCAAACCCCACAAACAAAGGCATGCCCAAAAAATAAATATCACATCCACCTCCACAACAGAGAACTCGAATGAAGGCACAGGATGGGCATCCTCCATAAAGCAAACTATGCTAAAAGTCATGAGATTATTCTAAATGTCACCTTTTTAATAAGCATTTTCAAACATCTATTCCAAGACTGGTGACATATAACATATCTATCCTCTGGGAAAAAAGCTTGGAGAAGCCTGGAAAAATATGCTATTAAGAAAAACATTTCAACCATAGTGACACTTTCCAGAAATATCTCAAATGTACTAAACCAAAATCTAAAATAATTGTTACATTAAATATGTCTTCAACAATGTAGATATCATTATTAAACTACCTGATCTCACTGTATACTGAGCAAGAATCCTTCTGGTTGTCATGCCAACACCTGTGAATTTCCTATTGTAGCTATTTCATGTTTGTGGTAAATGTAAAATAATAATAAAACCTCATCATAAGCTATAAACCTGTCTGCTAAGGTTTTTTACTAGAAGGAATGAGTTAGATAACATTTTAAAATTACTATTCACAATATCTCAACATTTATCTCAATAAAAACTCATGGTGCATGTTTCCAAAACCCAGTGATGTATATTTCATTTTAAGGCATCATGGGTGTGATCCTTATCCAAGAAGTTGCTGTTGCCAAATATAAGCATTTAAATAATGCTGCCTCCAATTAAAGGGGTGGTTTACTGCTTTTTTTATTTGCATGATTATGTTTAAGGGGTGCAATTTAACATGTATTTGTAGTTTTTCTTTTTTTAAAAGTCTTATTTTTCATAAATTTCACCTTTATTGTAAGCGCGCTCTAGCCGCGCTCTCTGTCATTTGAAAGACCGGTTGACTTCCTGAGTCTACTGAAACCACTCCCTTAGAAACAAGCAGTGGGCTCAGAATGGTTAGCTTGGGCCAGTGTGTTGTCATTGGCTAAACTGTAGTGCACGTTGTCCGCAAAATTCACGCTCATTACCTTTACGGGCGAAGTTGCATGTGTTCATGTCAAATGTAAATAATGGTGTTCGATAATGCAGTATCAGTTTGAGTCAGTAATCAGACCCAAAAAGCGGTGATGAAGAGAGGCAAGCAGAACCTCACCACACACGGCTCTTACAAAACGTTTCTGAATGGTAATTTGCCTATATATTTCTAACTTTAAACACGTTTGTCTACACAAGCAGCAGCGTTGGCACTGGTTTACTTTCTTAATCAAATCTGAAAAATAACACCATAAAGCATATATACATGAATAGATCTACAACATTAGTACATATACAAAGTTCAGGTTCAAATGTTTGTCCACATTTGTCGGAGACACAAAATAGCATAACTAGTAGCCTAGTGGCTATAAAGCCAGTGCTGGCATTTGAATAAACTAAAACATTACGTCTGAAATTATACATGCAAATACATTTAAAATGATTAAGTCTTAGCCTACTTACAGGTTGTGGCCCAACAACTGCTGCCTCTGGTTTTAAAGTGGGAACTGCTTCATGTTTTAGTAACAGTTTCTTGTTTAATCTGATATTAAATACGTGGAGATTCTGGAAGCTGTCTTTCGAAAATGCGCAGAGAGCTAAAATACGATCGTTCATTTTCAGGAACATAATCAAACATAAATTGTATCCATTGTTGACAAACTACAACATCCACGGGAAGCCCAAACACAGAAGACCTGACAGCTTGGTGAACATAACACACTTTCTTTCTATGAGTCGCAGAAGAATGGCCATGCCCTCTTTTGCATATTCCGGAGGGAGCGTCGATGCAAATGTATGGGTTAGTTACGTATAAAACCCAGCTATAGTCCCAATTCGAGTCGTTTTTGTAGGCATTAAACTTCCTGATTTTTAAAAGACTATGGGCTCTATCTTGCACCCGGCGCAAATGACTTTATACATGAACACATGTTTCATTCCTCATTTTGCACGCGCAAAGCCGGCTTTTTTCCTCCACAGACGCACGTCGGTAAACTACGGAATCGAACTTGCGCTCCCTGGGCGGATCGGCGCAAAAAGGAGCCGTGTTTCGGAGCAAACATTCCTAGTGCTATTTTACACTTCCAAAAAACAATTGCGCCACTGAACAGAAAAACCTGGTCTAAAGTCAGTGGCGCTTGCGCTTGTTTTAATGCTATTTTAAGCGTGCATGCTTGGCCATAATTTAGCGGGTGCACGATGCGCATACACTTCTGATTCTCTATCAACACAGATGCAGCAGTTTTTACTTGTGCAAATCATACATTATAACAAGGAAAATATTAACACATGAGGGAAATCATTAAGGTTTACATGAAGATGAAAAATGAATTACCCATTTTTTAAGGCTAATTGTAGTACTGAAGGATGTGACCTGTTTGCCTAAATGTTTAACTCGACGCTGATTTGGGAGGGTTTCTCCCATCCCCATACAACGTCACTTCTGTCTTTCACTGCCCTGACAAGAACGTGGTCTCCTGTCTGTGAACGCTCTGGCACGCGTGGTAATCCCACCGTTATAATAACAATCAGTCATGCAACATGCGCACCTGCTCTTAAAGGGTATGTTGGATGACGCTCTGGTTGGTTTCATTTCACGTTACTGCCCAAACAGTGCAGCTCTCATCCCAATTCGTCATATAACTGACGTTTTGGGACGTCTTTTGACCATTCGCATATATACGACTTATCAGGGCCCCTTAAACGTCGGTAGATGACGATTGCATCACTTGAACTCTACCCCATACCTAAACCTAACCTACAACCCAACTCGCCACCTAACTGATTAAGGTAAAGCTGTCAGTTGTATGATCACCCAGGTATCGCCATCTATCGACGTCTAAGGGGGCCTAAATAGTTGATATATGTTGACGATGGTCAAAAGACGTCCCAAAACGTCAGTCATATGACCAATTGGCATGAGACTGTGTTGGCCCAAACCACACCTGATGAAGATGAAGTTACTTCAGACCAACTTCTTTTAGATTTTGCGCCAGGTCAGACTCATTTATCTCGCTGGTAAAAGAGCAACAGCGCTGGGATCCGCCCACAAAGTTACTTGCGCTTTGCCACTTGCGTTTCAGATCGTTAAAATAGGGCCCATAATATCTGCTTACACTGAACTTTCAGAGCTGCAACTTTGCAGATACTTTTCATGCACCAACAGCAACATTACACACTATTTAAAATGAAAAAGTGAATCGCAATCAACCACCTCTTTAAGTTTATTCTTTGTGGCCAAATTAAAAGGCAGCACTGCATTTGTCCTTGGTGGAGTAAGCAGTCCAAAAATTGCATTATGATGAGCTCAATGAAAAATCATTCCATTATAGCAGTTGATGCAAGAGAATTGTTGATTATAAAAATGATTAATTCAGGTACTTAATGGAAAACAATTAAAATCACACAAATACTGTATATATTTATTTGTTAGAACTGGGAGATAGAATGGTAGATAGAACAGCAGACAGACAGATCAAGGAGGAGACAGACAGACAGATCAAAAGAGAATGCAGGCAGACAGACAGATTCAGGAATCTCACTCTGTTTTGTTGTAAGCTCAAATGATAGATAGTACAGTGGCTCACTTACATATAATAAGAAAAGCATAAACAATTCTTTGGGGATCTTTTGACGAAAGTAAATGGGTCTAACCTTTTGCCAACAATGCTTTGAAAAAGTCTTCTGGGGACTTATGTGCGTCAAAGTTGGCATCGATATTTTTTTTTTATTTTTTTTATTACTGCCGCAATGAGGCTTTACTCTTATTAAAGTGGCTCATGGTCTCTCCTCCAAACTCTGGAAGTCCTGAGCCCACGTGTGTCTGCAGAGCCACTCGGATGCAGTCACACAGACAGTCCAGGTCTCTGGCTCATTACAGCAGATAAACTCGCAGAGCGGCAAAATCCTCTTTTGGCCCTTTGTAATCCTCTCACAATCACACCAAATTATATCTGCAGAACGCTATATGACAAATACCCTAAGAGGGTTGAAGAGGAGGAAAAGAGGAATGAACAGAGGGATGAAGGAGCTGAATAACAGAGCACTCTGTTCATGTAACCTTTACGTCTCAAGGCACGGTGGTTTCACCAGACATGCGTCGCAGAGGAGGACGCCGAAAAAATAAATAAATAAAACTTACCATAATCCTTTTTATGCAGCATTTTAAAGTAAGCGTGAGCTGTCCTTCACTACAGGAGATGGAGCCATTTCTCAAATGATGACAGAGAAAGTGGAAACTCATATTAGGATGTCAAAATATGAGAAATATATTCTCAGACTTTCAATCTGGCTCAATCTATCAATGAAACCTGAAGTAGTCTGTAACCTAATTTAATGGAATAAATGGTTTGGAAACAGAAAAGGTCCAACTCGTGAGAAGACACTATTGAGTGTGAATGAATATGAATAGAGATAGAGCAGTGAAATTCTAAAGAACTAATCTTACTCACTCAAAACTGCTGACAAGCAACAAAAATTATTAATAATTATTAATTAATTAATACATAGACTATACCTATATTCAACTATATATATATATA